>PITA01013126.1:0-58861 GCA_004023965.1 Spilogale gracilis
AAGGTGCCCATCAACAGATGAATGGATAAAGAAGATGTGGTACATATGTACAATGGAATACTATGCCTCCATCAGAAAGGATGAATATCCAACTTTTGTAGCAACATGGACTGGACTGGAAGAGATTATGCTGAGTGAAATAAGCCAAGAAGAGAAAGTCAAGTATTGCATGGTTTCACTTACTTGCGGTGCATGAGGGCCAAACTGGAGGACAGTGGGAGAAGGAAAGTAAATGGGAAGTAGGGTAATCTAGGGAGAGAAACGAAACAACAGAGACTTTGGACACAGAGACAAACTGAGGGACGTGGAGGGAGGGGGGTGGAGGGATGGGAGAGCCTGTTGGTGGGTACTGGGGACACCTAAAGCGTGGAGCACTGGGTGTGGGGAATGGGGAATGAATCTTGAAACACTGGAAAAAAAATTTTAGTAACATAAAAAAAAAATTGGCACGAGACATGAACAGACATTTCTCCAAAGAAGAAATCCAGATGGAACAATAGACAGAAACAAGATGCTCCTCCACTTACCACCAGGAAAAATCAAATCAAAACTACAATGAGGTATCACCTCATACCTGTCAGAATTGCTAAAATCAACAGCACAAGAAATAACAGGTGTTGGCGAGGATGTGGAGAAAGGGGAACCCTCTTACACTGTTGATGGGAATGCAAACTGGTGCAGCCACTCCGGAAAACAGTACAGAGATTCCCTGTAAAGTTAAAAATAGAACTAACTTATCATTCAGTAATCACACTACTAGGTATTTACCCAAAAGAATGTAAGAATACTAATCCAAAGGGATGCATAAACCCCTATATTATAACATTACTTACAATAGCTAAGATATGGAAGCTTCCCCAGTGTCCATTGATTGATGAATGCGTAATGAGGTTGTATATATATATATACAATGAAATATTACTCAGCCATAAAAAGAATGAAATCTTGCTATTTCTAATGACATGGATGGAGGGAGCGAGTGTAAAGGTAAGTGAAATAAGTTAGTCAGAGAAAGACAAAATCATATGATTTCACTCTTATGTTAAATTTAAGAAACAAAACAAGTAAAGAGAAAAAAAAGAGAGAGAGCAAGAGAGAAAGAAACAAACAGACTTTAGCTATAGAGAACAAACTGATGGTTACCAGAGGGGAGTGCAGGGATAGGTGAAATAAGTGATGGGGATTAAGGAGAGCACTTGTGATGAACACATGGTGATGTATGGAAGTGCTGAATATTTTCATTGCACACTCAAAACTAA
The DNA here is from genome assembly GCA_004023965.1 of Spilogale gracilis. Taxonomy (NCBI): domain Eukaryota; kingdom Metazoa; phylum Chordata; class Mammalia; order Carnivora; family Mephitidae; genus Spilogale; species Spilogale gracilis. The sequence goes on from PITA01013126.1 coordinate 1,260, forward strand.
TGTAACCTTGTATGTTAACTAAGTAGAATAAAAATAAACTTAAATAAAAATATTTTTAAAAACCCCACTAAAGAAGGAAGAAGATGGCAGAAGGCCAGGTGACTGCATTTCGGGAAGTTCACTTCCAGCAAAAGAAAACCACTACAGGACCACTGTGAACACCCATGAAATCAGCCTGAAATGTGATATTTCGCGCTTCTGGATCACCACGGGAGACAAAGACCATCGGCAAAAAGGTAGAAACAAGTGAGAGCGACCGGAGGCTTACCCCCAGAGACAGGGGTGTGGGGGAGGAAGCCTGCAGAGCTGAACCATTGAAAGAAAATACCCCAACACGAAAGTGCTCTATGCCTGGGGAATAACAGCAGATTACGGACTGATTCAGGTCGAGACAGAACCAGGAATACTGCAGAGCCCAGGGCAAGGAGATTGTTCTTTTGCCACAGCAGTGGGGAGCGGGGACCCGCAGGGACAGAGAGTGCCCTGTGAGGGGCAAAGTCAGTTTTTCCTCCGTGGCAGCGGGGAGATGGGAATCTGCAGGGAGAGGAAGTGCCTTGTAGCTCCAGGGAACTAGAGGGCTGGGGTGCGGAGTTTATCCCCCCACTCCTTAAGCCAGAGAGGCAGAGCTTCATGGCATGGGGGATCTCAGCGAGAGCGGCTGGCATGGATCCTATTTTTCCACCGCTTTATCTCTCTCCTCCTTTTTGTTATTCTTTTCTTTTCTTTTTTTCTTTCTTTTTTCCCCTTGCCTCCACTGCCTTTCTCTCTGGCTTCTCTCCACCCCGTGGGCTGGGCGTGGACCCCCAGGGAAGACAATTTTACAGACTTGCGTGAGACCAGAGGGGCCGTGGGTCCCGGGGCACAGACAAGGTCGCGCGATCCAAAAAAGTTGTGGTTTTGAGGTGCGGGTGAAGCAACAAGCAGGAGCTTGGGCAGAAATCAATCCAGCATCTGCGCCTGCCTGGCTGTGATAGGCTGCCAACGGGCAGGCGGAAAAGAGCCTCTCTCTGTGTAGAGGCTCTCTCTGGGAAGGAGATCTGGGTGCAGACATCTTGCTCCAACCTGACTTCCTCAGCAGCTGAAACAGGACATAAAAGAACAACGCTCCGCCACCAGAGAATTGTAACCTGATAACCTGGTTACCATTGAGACCAGTCTCTAGCAAGGGGGCAGAGAGATGCAGCCTAGGTAAAAGGGACTGAAAACAGCGTGGCAGGCCCCACCCCCAGAAAGCAAGCCAGAAGCTCAGGAGGACAACACTCAAACTGTAAAACCCCAAATAGGGGGAAAGGTAATTTATTAAACTTCTGGTACTAACTACAAGAAACAAAAGCCCTACACCTTATTGATACAGTTTTCCACCTTATTTGCTTTTTTAAACTTTTTTCATTTTTACTTTTAAAGCTTCCATTTTAAGCTTAAAAATATATTCTCACAGTTTTTCTTCTTTCAATTTTTAACCCCCTTCTTATCACAACGTGATACTCAATACAACACCCCATAACATTTTTTTTCTTTTTTACCCTGAAATTTTTTCAAACACACTCCTGTATTTTCTGCTGTTGTTGTTGTCTCTTGTTTCCCTGTTTGCTTTCTCTGTTTTTCCCTTTCTTCTCTCCTCTTTCCTTTATTCTTTTACATGTACATGTAGTTATAAGCTTCAAGTCAATCCCACATCCCTATTCAATACTACCCCTATATACAACCAGTGCTAATCTCTGTAAATCTTTTGAAAGTGGGCTCCTCCAACAATAATAACAAGATAAACTCGGGAGCGTCTGAAACGCATTCCTTGCCCACAAGGAGTGTCTGCCCTCACCTTCCCACTCTAGTCTGTCAGTGTGTCTCTGTAATTGTCTTTGCTTTTGTATTATATAAATACTGGTCTTGGGGGTCATATAAGTTGGGCTTCAGTTTTGAAACTTCATTTACCCTTGATAGCCCTTTTCTTTACCCTGTAACAGTTTTGTACCATATAAATCCTACCACCGGGCCCCACTCTGGCAGGGGTTTCTTTTCTTGCTTCCTCTCTTCTGTTTTCTTTTTTCTTTCTCCTCCATTTTGGTGGTGAATTCTGGTTGCTCCAAAACATTCCAGCGACCAATCCACCTAGATAGTGGCTGATATATTTAGATACACACCCCCTCCTCGACACTATGACTTGGAGGAGGAACATCCAACAGAAGAAGAACCCCGAGACGGCAACCTCGGTCACAGAATTACTGGAAATGAACATAAACAAAAGGACAGAAATGGAATTCAGGGCTGCAATTGTCCAAGCAATGGCTAATTTAGAAAAGAACATTAGTCTCAAAGTGGAAGCCATAGTAATAGAAGTGAAAGCTGAGGTTAGAAAGGCTATAGATGAGATGCAATCTAATTTAAATATGCGAACAGCCAGAGTAAGTGAAGCTGAAGATTGTATCAGTCATTTAGAAGACAGATGGATTAAGAAGGAGGTGCAAGAGAAGTCTTGGAGCAGACAACTAAAATCCCAGGAAAACAGAATAAGGGAAATAAATGATGCCATGAAACGCTCCAATATCAGAATTTTTGGAATCTCTGAATGAGTTGAGAGAGAGAGAAGCCTAGAAGATATTGTTGAACAAATAATGGATGAAAATTACCCAGATCTGGGGAATGAAACAAATGTTCATGTCCTAGAAGCATAGAGGACACCGCCCAAGATCAATGAGGCCAGAAAAACCTCCAGGCACATAATAGTAAAATTCACGAATCATAAAACCAAAGAATATGTCTTATGGGCAGCTAGGAGAAAGAGATCCCTTAACTATAGAGGGAGGACCATCAGAATAACATCAGACCTTTCCACAGAAACCTGGCAAGCCAGGAAGGGCTGGCAAGACATATCAGGAAGTGATATGACAAAAATATGCAACCAAGGGTAAAGACAATCCCGCTCAAGAATATGTGGATCAACCAAAAAATCAAAGAAGAACTGAAACACTTCATGGAAACCAATGAGAATGAAGATACATTGATCCAAAACCTATGGGATACAGCAAAGGCAGTCCTAAGGGGGAAATTCATAGCCATCCAAGCCTCACTCAAAAAAATTGAAAAATCCCGAATACACCAACTCTCATTACATCTAAGAGAACTGGAAAATCAACAAAAAATTAAACCAACCCCCCACACAAGGCAGGAAATAATAAGCATTAGCACAGATACTAGAGATACAGTAGAATGCATCAATGAAACTAGAAGCTGGTTCTCTGAAAGAATCAAAAGATTGATAAACCATAGGCCAAACTAATCCAAAAGAAAAGGGAGAACTCCCAAATTAATAAAATCATGAATGAAAGGGGAGAGATCACGACTAACACCAAGGAAATAGAAACAATCATCAAAAATTACTATCAACAATTATATGCCAATATGTTTAACAACCAGAAGAGATGGATACATTCCTAGAAACCTATATACTACCAAGACTGAAACAGGAAGACATTGACAATTTGAATAGACCCATATCTATTAATGAGATTGAATTAGTGATCAAAAACCTCCCCCAAGAGTCCAGGCCCAGACGGAATCCCTGGGGAATTCTACCAAACATTCAAAGAAGAAATAACACCTATTCTTCTGAAGCTCTTTCAAAAAATAGAAACAAAAGGAAAACTTCCAGACTCTTTCTATGAAGCCAGCATCACTCTAATCTCCAAACCAGACAAAGACCCCATCAAAAAGGAGAACTTCAGACCAATATCATTGATGGATATGGATGCCAAGATTCTCAACAAGATCCTTGCCAGCGGGATCCAACAATACATTAAAAAGATTATCCACCATGACCAGGTGGGTTTTATCCCAGAGATGCAGGGGTGGTTCAACACTTGCAAAACAATCAACGTGATAGAACAAATCAATAAGAGAAGAGAGAAGAACCACATGGTTCTCTCAATTGATGCAGAATGGCATTTGACAAAATACAACATCCGTTCCTGATCAAAACTCTTTAAAGTATAGGGATAGAGGGAACATTTCTCAACCTCTTAAAATCTATCTACGAAAAACCCACGGCAGATATCATCCTCTATGGGGAAAAACTGACAGCCTTTCCTCTGAGATCAGGAACAAGGCAAGGATGCCCACTCTCACTACTGTTCAACATAGTGTTAGAAGTCCTAGCAACAGCAATCAGGCAACAGAAAGAAATAAAAGGTATCCAGCTTGGCAAAGAGGAAGTCAAATTCTCTTTGCAGATGACATGATAGTCTATGTGGAAAACCCAAAAGACTCTACCCCCAAACTAAGAACTCATACAACAATTCAGTAATGTGGCAGGATACAAAATCAATGCATAGAAATCAGTTGCATTCTTATACACTAACAATGAAAAATAGAAAGGGAAATCAAGAATTGATTCCATTTACTATAGCACCAAAAACTATAAGACACTTAGGAATAAAGCTAACCAAAGAAGTCAAGGATCTGTACTTGAGGAACTACAGAACACTCATGAAAGAAATTGAAGAAGACACAAATAGATGGAAGAGCATTCCATGCTCATGGATCGGAAGAATAAACATTGTCAAGATGTCTATACTGCCCAGAAAAATCTATCATTTCAATGCCATTCCGATCACAATTCCACCAACATTCCTCAAAACGTTAGAATAAACAATCCTAAAATTTATATGGAACCAAAAAAGACCCCGAATTGCTAAGGAATTGCTGAAGAAGAAAAGCAAAGCTGGGGCATCTCATTACCTGACTTCAGGCTTTATTACAAAGCTGTGATTACCAAGACAGCATGGTACTGGCACAAAAACAGAGAAACTGACCAATGGAACAGAGTGGAGAGTCCACATATGGACCCACAAATCTATGGTCAAATCATCTTTTACAAAGCAGGAAAAAATATCCAGTGGAAAAAAGACCGTCTCTTCAATAAATGGTGCTGGGAAAATTGGACAGCTACATATATAAGAATGAAACTAGACCATTCTCTTTCACCACAGAAAGGCAAACTGAAATGGATGAAAGACCTCAATGTGAGGCAGGAATCCATCAAAATCCTGGAAGAGAACATAGGCAGTAACCTCTTTGACATCGGCCACAGCAACTTCTTTCAAGACAAGTCTCCAAAGGCAAAGGAGACAAAAGAGAAAATGAACTTCTGGGACTTCATGAAAATAAAAGCTTCTGTACAGCAAAGGAAACAATCAACAAAACAAAGAGGCAACCCACAGAATGGGAGAAGATATTTGCAACTGACACTACAGACAAAGGGCTGGTATCCAAGATCTATAAAGAACTACTCAAACTCAACACCCAAAAAGAAGATGAACACATCAAAAAATGGGCAAGAGTCGTGAAGAGACACTTCTCCATAGATGATATACAAACGGCTAACAGACACATGAAAAAATATTCAGCGTCACTAGCTATCAGGGAAATTCAAATCATAACCACACTGAGATACCATCTTACACCAGTGAGAATGGCCAAAATTAACAAGTCATCAATCAACAAGTGTTAGAGAGGCTACGGAGAAAGGTGAACCCTCTTACCCTGTTGGTGGGAATGTAAACTGGTGCAGCCACTTTGGAAAACATTGTGGAGATTCCTTAAAAAAATTAAAAATAGAGCTACCCTCTGACCCTGCAATTGCACTAGTGGGCATTTACCCCAAAAATACAGATGTAGAGAAATGAGGGGCCATATGTACACCAATGTTCATCGCAGCAATGGCCAAAATTGCCAAACTGTGGAAAGAGCCAAGGTGCCCATCAACAGATGAATGGATAAAACGATGTGGTACATATATACAATGGAATACTATGCCTCCATCAGAAAGGATGACTATCCAACTTTTATAGCATCATGGGCTGGACTGGAAGAGATTATGCTGAGTGAAATAAGCCAAGAAGAGAAAGTCAAGTATTGCATGGTTTCACTTACTTTCGATGCATGAGGGGTAACCTGGAGGACAGTGGGAGAAGGAAAGTAAATGGGAAGTAAGGTAATTCAGGGAGAGAAATGAAACAACAGAGACTTTAGACACAGAAACAAACTGAGGGACTTGGAGGAAGAGGGGTGGAGGCATGAGAGAGCCTGGTGGTGGGTAATCCGTGGAGCACTGGGTGTAGGGAATGGGGAGTGAATCTTGGAACACTGAAAAAAATATTAAATAATGATTAAAAAAAACCAAAGAAACCCCAAAAAACTTACTTTTGATGCATGAGGGGTAACCTGGAGGACAGTGGGAGAAGGAAAGTAAATGGGAAGTAGGGTAATTCAGGGAGAGAAACGAAACAACAGAGACTTTAGACACAGAAACAAACTGAGGGACTTGGAGGAAGAGGGGTGGAGGCATGAGAGAGCCTGGTGGTGGGTAATCCGTGGAGCACTGGGTGTAGGGAATGGGGAGTGAATCTTGGAACACTGAAAAAAATATTAAATAATGATTAAAAAAAACCAAAGAAACCCCCCAAAACCCCAAAACCCACTAAGCCAGTAGGTAATTATAATGAGCACTCATGGGTGAGAACCACAGAGAGAAATCATCCTTCATCCCATGTCTTCAGTGGACTGAGAGGAACAGCTTCCCAGCATGAGGGAAGCAGGCCTGTGCTTTGTTCAATGAGTCCACTGTGTTCTCCTATTTGTGGTACCTTCTGTCACTCACAGAAAAAGGCTTTCAGCCAGAACCATGTATTTACCAATATCTTTCTCCCTCCCAGTACTCCCTACTGTTAATCTCAGCAGATGCACTTTAGCCTCTGCCCATTTCCCAATGCACCTTATCTCTGCTGCCAAATCCTACAGACCTCCTCAAAATTCATCTAAAACCTTAAGATTTCCCTGGTAGAATCCATACTCTTCTACTTCTATCTTTCATCTAAAGTAATCTCCTAGGGTTACTTGAGCTGAGGAATTACTCTTATACTTGCTTCTTGTATTGCTTTTGAAGCATTTCACCTATGCATGTCCTCATTCTCTAAATGTCCTGGGATCTTCTCAAAGTAGGGAGTCAACACTGACAACCTTCATCCTCACCCACTCTGTGTGAGTTTGGGCACACAATAAGTAAACCTTGCTGAATGACTAAAGAAATGGACAACTTTATATACCTATCAAATTAATAAACATGAAAGAAAACCTAAACCAAACAACAACAAAAACCCCACCCCACACAACACATTTAATTCATAAATGGAGATAGCTACGCTCTTGCAGGATCTCAATGAAGCATCTTCTCCAGGAAGAGAACAAAGAAGACAGGAGTTGGGGGTCTGACTCTGGCCTCATTTCTGATGGCTGATCTGCAATTTTTACTCTCGTTAGCAACTGGAAAACCCATATAAGTTATTGTCTCTTTGCATAGGTCTGCTTGTATACATTTCTTCATTTCAACAGCAATATCTTTAAGACCTGCAAAAAAACCATAAAAAAGATTAGCACTCTACTCCTTTGTTATACACCCCCTTTTACTCACCCAGGCTAGACTGGAGTAAAATATAAGCCAGGCCATATTTGTGTTTGACTCACCCAATGCAACTCTCTCTGGCAAAGATAATGGGCTGAAATGGTATTCCCCCAAACACAGAGCCTCTCGGTGCCTAAATCCCCTCAAAACCTACTCAAATATTGTTATATTTTCCAAACCTTCTTCAAGTAAGAATTTTTCCAATCCATATTATCACTGGGGGATCTAGCATGTTTTTATAGGCATTTTATGCAGATGGTAATTAAAAGCTTGTTCTTAGTCCTTAGGTTTTATTAGTCTTCAAATGACTCTGTGAGGAACTGCACATATCTGTGTTCCAGTTACATATACCCTCCACAATGAGACATATATCTTATCTCCTCTTATTCTTAGTTTGAGTCATCTTTTAAGAAATACCAATTGCCATAAAAAAGCTATCATGATTGTGTTCCCTGTCTTTCAAAGTGCCTTTAGATACATTCTAACATATGGATGTTGCTCTATGTTCTTGGTAATTTCACCTTGCCTCTTCTGGGTACCATATCCCCTGATTGCTATTTTAAAGCAAAGAATCACTGTTATGCAAATTATAGAAAGTAGAAACATAAGAATCCAAGGGACCAACTGACATGACTAGCCCCTTTAAGTATCTCACAGAGGAAGAACTCCAAGAAGGCTGAACTCCCAGAGTTAGCAGAAGTGAGAAAGTAAAGAATAACCATGCAAAGAACGCAGCCCTCATTGAACTCTGCCCACTATTCTTCATGCTACACTATAGTACTGCTTCTAATTCATTTCTAATTTGGGTATTCAACTTAGAATTTTGTATTACACTTTACATTCTCTTTGAAGAAAGTTTACATTTGAGTCATTGCCTTTCTCCAAAGCTTTTACTTTGAAAATTAAAAACCCCAGTGGTGGTGGGGAATAGAAATTACCCATGATTAAAAAAAATAATGGAAGTTTGAGGAGGATGAAGGTTCATCAAAATGCTGAATCAACCTCCCCAATGCTAGCAGAATTTGTTGATAAAACCATGTAAACATTTATAAAGAAAAAAAGAATGTGAGAAAGCCAGTTAGATATATTTTCAGAGAGGCTACCACGTCTTCATTTCTAAGAAATTTGGACAAAAGCTGGTTCTCCTCAACACTACCACCTGGACACATACCCTTAAGCATGTGAGAAAGTACCACTTGTACTGTGTCTATATAATACTGCATATTAGAAAAGTACCTGTGTTTATGATGCCAGAAAATTCAACACATTTGATTTTATCAGCTGTGCACCACTTGAGCTCATTGTCACACTTTCTTCCCATCACTGCAAAGCATGTTGGGCACTTAAAGCCATTAGAGTTGAATTCATCAACATCTTTCTCCTCGAGGTCATTCATCTTAATCTCCCAGGAAGCTGTTTAAAAAAAACGAAAAAACACAAAAAACAAAACTGGCTATTTGCCACGAGCAGGCAAATGTACCCATGCTCACAAAGCAGACTTAGAACTTGGTGTGCTCCCTTCACCCTCCCCTACACCCCACCCAAGCATTCCATAGGTGACACTCAACAGAGGAGTTACCAGAAAAATAATTTCCCTCATGAAGCTTATTTTCTGGTGGGGGAGGTAGACAAAAAGAAAGTACAAATATATGCGGTATGTTAGAAAGTCACAAATCCTAGAAAAAGAAAACAGAAAGGATAGGAAGTGCAGGGTGTGATTGCAATTTGTAGGGTGGTCAGGAAAGGTCTCATTGAAGGGGTAAATTAATTATTTTTAATAGAATTTATTTATTTATTTTAGAGAAAGAGAGTGAGAGAGAGAGGGAGAGCATGAGTGGAAGGGCAGAGGAAAGGCAGAGGGAGAGAGAATTATAAGCAGACTCCCCACCAAGTGTGGAGCATGATGTGGGGCTTGAGCTCATGACCTTGAGACCATGACCTGACCCAAAATCAAGAGTCAGACTCTCAACCGACTGAGCCACGCAGGTGCCCCAAAGGGGTAACTTTTAAAATGGAGGCCATGAGACGTCAGGGGGAAGAGGCACGACGGTGGCAGAGTAGGGGACTTCATTTCATCTGGTCTCCTGAACTTAGCTAGATATATATCAAACCATTCTGAACACATACAAATTCAACCTGAGACGTAAGAAAATGTATTTGGATCTCTACAAGAAGAAAGTAGGAGGTGTGGAATATTGAATCTTCTGGGGAAATATCAGAAGATAAATGGAGTGGGGGGAAGCCTCCCCTGGAAAGTGATGTGTAATACTGGTGCAAAATTGGGACCTTAACAAATCTGCTCCAGGGAGAGACATCCTTTTCTGAACACAGGGTATAAATAGGGCAGAAGCCTAGGTGGATAACTGATATCAGGATCCCAGGACACTCAGTAAGAATGGGGGGGTCTGAAAGGATAGAGTGCTCAAGTAGTGGAGTGGGGAGACTGTTATAGTCAGTGAGCCCAGAAGTGACTCCCAGCTCTGTTCAACATAGACCACGAGCCAAACCAGTAGGGAGACTGCTCTTTGACCACCCTGAAAACGACTGGAAGGGCGAGCTGTTTAACATCCCCAGGGAGGTATGGAAGGGCTTCCCCCATGAACAGGCAACAACTCTGAGAAGACACTAGGATGGCACCCAGCTGTGACCTGCGAGCAGCAGAACCAGGTGAGCATGCAAGCTCACAACCGCTTGAGGTTGCAAAGACACAAAGCACAGAGATGCTGTGGGTCACTGGAGCTTCTTCTGGGAGAGTGGCAGTGGACAGGAGTCATGGGATTTGGTGGTTTGGCACACAAAAAGGCTGCACCTATGACTAGGCAACAGCTCTCAGGGCAGTATGGCCCCTTAAGAGGTGGCAGCAAGCCGTGACCTGGGAGCAGTGGAAGAGAGTACATGCACAAGCCCACAGCCACTTGCAGATGCAAAGACACAAAGCACAGAAAAGCTTGAGAATACCCTGCACTCCCCCTGGGAGAAATGCAGAGAGTGCTAATAACACGAGTCTGTGGAAATGGTACACACACAAGTGGAACCACTTTGACCTAAAGCGCTTATTGAAGGGGGACAACAACCTTGAGGCTCTGGGTCAGAGATCCCTGCATGGTTATATCTGCTCTGACCCTCTAAAGAGGCATAGAAAGTGGCAGGGAACAAAAGCCACACAGACCACCAGCTCACATTAAGCCCACCCTTCTTGAATACTCCTCAACATCATAAAATCTGTCTACAAAAACCCAGCGACTATCATTCTCAATGGGGAAAAACTGGCAGCCTTCTCATCGAGATCAGGAACAAAACAAGGATGCCCACTCTCACCACAGTGTTCAACACAGTGTTAGAAGTACTAGCAACAGCAATCAGACAACAGAAAGAAGTAAAAGGTATTCAAATTAGCAAAGAAGTTAAACTCTCTCTCTTTGCAGATGACATGATGCCTTATATGGAAAACCCAGAAACCACACCCTCAAACTACTAGAACTTATAGAGCAATTCAGTAATGTGGCAGGATACAAAATCAATGCACAGAAATCAGTTGCTTTCTTATACACTAACAATGAAGATATAGAAAGGAAAACCAGAGAATTGATTCTGTTTACTATAGCACCAAAAATCGTAAGATACCTTGGAATAAACCTAACCAAAGAGGTAAAGGATCTGTATTTGAGGAACTACAGAATACTCATGAAAGAAATTGAAGAAGACACGAAAAGATGGAAAAGCATTCCAGGCTCATGGATCAGAAGAATAAACTTTGTTAAAATGTCTATACTGCCCAGAGAAGTCTATACTTTCAATGCCATCCTGATCAAAATCCCATCAGCATTTTTCAAAGTTCTGCAACATACAATCCTAAAATTTATATGGAACCAGAGAAGACCCCAAATTGCTAAGGAAATGTTGAAAAAGAAAAACAAAGCTCAGGGCATCACATTACTTGATTTCAAGCTTTATTACAAAGCTGTAATCGCCTAGACAGCATGGTACTGTACAAAAACAGACACACAGACCAATGGAACAGAGGAGAGAGTCCAGATATGGACTCACAAATCTATGGTCAAATAATCTTCAACAAAGCAGGAAAAAATATCCAGTGGAAAAAAGACAGTCTCTTCAATAAATGGTTCTGGGAAATTTGGACAGCTATGTATAGAAGAATGAAACTAGATCATTCTCTTATGCCACACACAAAGATAAATCGAAATGGAAGAAAGACCTCAACGTGAGGCAGGAATCTATCAAAATCCTAGAGGAGAACATAGGCAGTAACCTCTTTGACATTGGCCACAGCAAGTGCTTCCAAGACATGTCTCCAAAGGCAAAGGAAACAAAAGTGAAAATGAACTTTTGGGACTTCATCAAAATAAAAAGCTTCTGTACAGCAAAGGAAACAGTCAACAAAACAAAGAGGCAACCCATGGAATGGGAAAAGATATTTGCAATGACACTACAGACAAAGGGCTAATATCCAAGATCTATAAAGATCTCCTCAAACTCAACAACCAAAATAAAGATCATCACATCAAAAAATGGGCAGGAGACAAGAACAGACATTTCTCCATAGAAGACATACAAATGACTAACAGACACATGAAAAAATGTTCATCATTAGCCATCAAGGAAATTCAAATCAAAACCACATTGAGATACCACCTTACACCACTCATAATGGCCAAGATTAACAGGACCGGAAACAACAAGTGTTAGAGAGGCTGCGGAGAAAGGGGAACCCTTTTACACTGTTAGTGGGGATGCAAGTTGGTGGAGCCGCTTTGGAGAACAGTGTGGAGATTCCTTAAAAAATTAAAAATAGAGCTACCCTATGACCCTGTCGTTGCACTACTGGCTATTTACCCCAAAGATACAGTTGTAGTGAAAAGAAGGGTCATATGTACCCCAATGTTCATAGCTGCAATGTCCACAATCACCAAACTGTGGAAAGAGCCAAGATGCCTTTTAACAGATGAATGGATAAAGAAGATATGGTCCATATATACAATGGGATATTATGCCTCCATCAGAAAGAATGAATACCCAACTTTTGTATCAACGTGGTTGGAACTGGAGGAGATTATGCTGAGTGAAATAAGGCAAGCAGAGAGTCAATTATCATATCGTTTTACTTACTTGTAGAGCATAAGGAGTAACATGGAGGACATTAAGAGAAGGAAAGGAAATGTGAACTGGGATAAATCAGAAGAGGAGACAAAGCATGAGAGACTGGACTCAGAAATAGACTGAGGGTTTTAGAAGGGAGGGAGGTGGAGTGATAGGTGAGCAGGTGAGCCTGGTGGTGGATATTAAGGAGGACTTGTATTACATGGAACACTGGGTGTGGTGCATAAACAATGAATCTTGGAACACTGAGAAAATAAAATAAAATAAATTATTGGAAAAAAAAAAAAGCCGGGCACCTGGGTGGCTCAGAGAGTTAAGCCTCTGCCTTTATCTCAGGTTATGATCTCAGGGTCCTGGGAATGAGTCCCACATTGGGCTCTTTGCTCAGCAGGGAGCCTGCTTGCCCCTCTTTCTAGGCCTGCCTCTCTGCCTATTTGTGATCTCTTTCTCTATGAAATAAATAAAATCTTAAAAAAAAAAAAAGGCCCGAAAGCCCATCCTTCTCACAAAGGGTGGGGTAACTCCACCAAGGCAAAGATGCTTGAGAAGCGGAGCAGAAGGCCTGACTTCTCCAGAAGACAGACTGGAAGAACTGGTGAAACTATAAAAAAAGGCCCCACTTCTGTTAAGCAAGACTTAACACCTAACCTAAGTACAATTTCAACCTTTCAGCAATGTAACCTATAGTTAGCCAAAACAATTTCCTGGTCAACACTAGGAGGCAATCCCCTGAGAGACTCTTTCTTTCCTCTTTAGGAAGGTGACCTTGCCTACATACACAGTCTTGTTAATAAAGTCCCCTTTAAAAACCTTTGTTTTTCAGCAGCTGAGTCTAGCTTCCAACTGCTTTCCAAAAGGAATGCTGCTGAATTCATGAAACATTCAATAAAGTCAGTTAGATCTTAAAATGTGTGTGTGTGTGTGTGTGTGTGTGTGTGTGTGTGTTTAACACTACCATATTGATGAGGGAGCAGAAGGCAAACTAAGGTCAAAGCACAAGCTGACATCCCACAACTCCCTCCACACCCCCCCCCCCCAAAACCCAACTCCAGGATGGGTATGTGTGACATTCCCCAGGCACTCCTCTGCCCAAAAACTAAAGAAAGGGAACAACAAATGGTTAACTGATAAAGATCACAGTCCTGCAGGACAGGAATCTCCATCAGTTTACAAATGTCTACTGATTTACAAGAATAAAAGTCATCAATAGTCTAACTTCCAGAGACCCATAGACTCAATTTCTAGTATCCCCTCCACAGTGATGTGGGAAAGAAAGGCAGAATGGAATATAGATAAAATTAAATTTCATAAATAAATAAATTTCATTACATGCAGCCCTTTGTGACAAATACTTAAGATAGGCAGAACGTAACTTTCCTCTAAGAAACTCCCAACTGCCTTAATGTTAATACCTTGCTAAAGGGAAAAACATTAGCTAAGCAATGGCAGACCTCCAGTACCCTGAGAGTCTTCTTTAGCATATGAAAGCCCTTTTGGACACCTCCCTTTGTCCTTACCTCCCTCAACTTCTAAGAATGTGATTAGCCATTTCTCACAACTGTACTGTGGCTTTTTCTGCCCATGGGTCCCTATGATTTAATAAAACCACCTTTTTGCACCAAAGATGTCTCAAGGATTTTTCTTGGCCATCTTCTCTGAACCCCAACACTCCAAGCCACATCAATACCATCCAGAGATTTCACTTCTGGGAATATATCCAAAGGGAACCAAAACTCTTAACTGGAAAGGCTATCTGCCAAGTTCACAGCAGCATCTCTATAAGAGCCAAGACATGGAACTAATATCTATCAATGCATGAAGGGATAAAGAAGGGATAAAGGGCTATATATACACATACACAACAGATTATTCAGTCATTTAAAAATAACAACAAGGAAAACTTGCCATCTATGACAACATGGACTGATCTTGAAGTCACTACACTAAATGAAGTCAATATGGGGTGGGGGGTGGGGGGCAAAGTTTCCCACCATAAATTATGTCTCTTTTGGGATGTCTGGCTGGCTCAGTTGGTAGAGCATGCAACTCTTGAAGCAGGGTTATGAGTTATTAAGCCTCATACTGGTGTAGAGTTTACTTAAAAAAAAAAAAGTGTCTTCTGGAAAAGATTATTTTAGGTTGATTATTTTTTAGGAAACTGCAAACATAGGAAAAGCTCTGAAAACCAAGTAGAAGTTATTCTTTTCTAAGAGACATTTACAGGGAAATACATAAATTATATTTATAAGGGGTTTCCATTTGTAAGGGTGTCTCCCAGCTATCAGAAAGAAGGGGAGATTCCAAATCTCTACAGATTCTTATCAGTAAGATGACTTAAATCTGAATCATAACCTTATCCTTGTTTACTGTGATTTTTCCTGATAACCTCCTATAACTGACTTCCCACCCCAACACACTATTTTGTCTTTGGCAGACAGTGGTATTTGAGGTGATGGCTTTGGTTATTTTAGAGTTACTCAATTTTTCTGGGTCTTTCCCACATATGGATGTTACTAAACTCTTGTTTTGCTCTTGTTATCTGTTTTTTTTTTTTTAATCAATTATTAGGCCAGCCCCAAAACCTAAAAGGGAAGAAGAAACAAGTTTTTTGCTCCTAAATCAGAGGAAGACAAATACTGCATGTTTTTATTTATATGTGGAATCTTAAAAAAAAAAAAATCATAGAAAAAAGAAATCAGATTTGTGGTTACCAGAGGCTAGGGAAGGGAGAATTGGAGGAAGGTGGTTAAAAGGTACAAACTTCCAAGCTGTATGGTAAATAAGTACTTAGGGATGTAATATACAAGAGGACTATACTAACACTGCTGTATGATACATAAGTTGTTAAGAGTAAATCCTGAGTTCTCATCACAAGAGAAAAAAAAATTGCTTTTTAAAATTATACCTACATGAGAAGCTGTGATAATAATTTCACCATATGCTGTACACTTTAAACTAATGCAGACAATATATGTCAATTATATCTCAGTAAAAGTGGGGGGAAAGGCTTATTACAAAAAATATTCAAGTAAACCTAACTACATGTCATAACCACAATGCAACCTCTGACCATAAGAGTAAAGGAGTGTACTTTTGAAGAAATAGGTGGACACCTGGTTAAGTGTGGGAGTATCAATTCTTCCATTTCCCTTAAATTTCCTTCAAGCCTCCCTCTCCCCTCTGGGACCCAGGGCAATTGGAAACCAAGTTTTAGTGTTATCTTGTGCAGACTGACCAATTTCCCTACCCTCTCAACTAAAACTAAACTCATGTCCTCTCTTGCAGTAAAAAGCTTTTTTGTTTGAAGCTTTGCATTTTGGTTTCTGTTAAAATGCAGAGCATGTGTGGGAGGAATGACAATTTTCTCTTCTTGAAAATGAGCTTTGATGGAAATACTCAGTGAGGCTGGCTTTGAGCTCTGGAGGAGAAAATACAGATAGAGGAAAAGAGGAACTGAGGGAGAAGAGGACTAAAGGTGGAATGCTCATGATAAACTTCCACCTAAGACCTGTTCCCAAAGCCAATAAAACAAGGGATTTTCTGGAATCTTTTATTAGGTATGGAAAGCAGAGGAGGAAAACAATGAAGAAAGACCTGGAATTTTCTCTACAATTATGCTTACCTTTCTTATTTTATCAAATATTCTAAACTGACTCATTTCTTCTAAATGATAACCTTGTATTGTGATTTTTGACCCACCTATGTGGGGTAGGCAGGAGGGGGAAGGAGGAGGGGTGAGTCTATTTCCAGTCAGCTCTACCTCTTCCTATCAAAAGAAGATGGGAACTCAAGAGGCTGAGGGAAGAAAGGAAGGCATAAAGAAGTGAGCAAGAGCATTAAGAGCCTTTGGCCACTGAATTAGTGGGCAATCTTGAAGATGGAGGAGGTTCACTTGGGATACCCTGATGACAACCAGATAAATATAAGAATGATCATGTGACACTAACTGAGAAACTTGTGCCCATAAGATCTGTACCATCCTGCACCTGGGGAATAACCAAGAGTGGTGAGAGGCTCTTCATACAGAATCCCATATAGGCCCACGATACACATTTCAGTGGTGAACGCTTTCTTTCCTTTGTTCCCCCAAGAGGAGGTGGGCTCTGGAGCAAGGTGGGAATGCAAGCAGGAATGTAGAAATACGGGGGTGATTGGGGTGGGAACAAAAGAACACCAAAGCGGAAATGTGTGCAGGGCCCCACCCCTTCCTCTCACCTGTAAACAATGGGGTGAAGGCCAGGCTGCAGGCCAGAAGGAGACTGCTTGGAGCTGCTGAGCTCATGTCTGAGGCCACGGTCCGTTCTCTGTGAAAAACAGGAGCCAGTCAGTCAAGTCCTGCGGAAAGGTATGCCCAGGCTGCCCAGGCCACCCAGGCTCGCGTTCACCCAATGGGCCTTTCTGCCGCTTGGCAACCCTTCCCAGCCCCTTTGAGCCAGGTGGACTGCCACATGATCGGGCTTTGGAGGCACCTGAGACTCGGAAATGGCCTATGTCTGCAAGCCTGAGGCAGATTCGGGCCCGTCTGCTACTTTCCACAAAACGCAGGTTGGCTATTTGGCCAGGTGAACCGGCACATAAGCGCCTGGCACCCGCCCTTGGTGCGGCAATCCGGTACACAGTTCTTCCTGGGATGAACCAAACGGCACTGCACATGCGTGCGAGCGGGGCCTCTGCTTCCCAGTTGGCCCATCCCCATTGGTCCCTCCTTTTCTTCCCACCCTCCCAGAGTCCTGGCCAATGAGATGCTAGTACCTCACGTCCCACGTGACAGGAAAAATCCTGGTGGACTGTTTTCACGCTTCAGAGAATTGAGAAAACCCAGAGAAACAAAAGTGTTTATTTTTGTGGTTCTGTGCTGTTCACCCACCCCACCCCACCCCACTATAGGATGTCTTACCATGACTGATCCTCTTCCCTATCTACTCTAAAAAACTGAGGAAAAGGTACCTAAATGCTTAAATATCTGGCCAGTCCTGCCACCCTGTGCTCCAGTGATTGGGCACCTCAGAGCATTTTCTAACACGTGCTTCACCATAGCATTTTCTAACACGCGTGAAACCGTAGACTGAGTGCTTTGAGAGTCAGGGATCTTATTCACATGCACGATTCACTGTATGCCTGGTCCCTGTGTCACTGTGTTTAGGACATGAATGCACTGTATGTATTCACTAAATGAAATGAAGGCTCCTTTCTACCTTTGAATGCAAGTATGTTAGAATTCTTCCTGTCCTCCCATAGGTGTTTTCAGACCTTCCTTTTGCAGTACCTGTAAAAACCCTGCTTCTTGGGGAAGCAATCTAAATGCCCGATGAAGGATGAATGGATAAGCAAAATTATATACACACAACAGAGTATTATTCAGCCTTAAAAAAGAAAGATACCCTGTTATAAGCAACAATATGCATGACCCCGAGGACGTAATGCTAAGTGAAATAAACCAGTCACAAAAAGACTAATACAACTTGATATGAGGTATTTGAAGTGGTCAGACTTTTAGGAACAAGGTAGAATGATGACTGCCAGGGACTAGGAAGGAGGATGGAAAGAGGAGTCATTAAATATGTATAGTGTTTCAGTTTTGAAAGATAAAAAAAAAGTTCTGGGTATCTGTTGCATAATGATGTTACATATAATGAACAGTACTATATCACACACTTAAAAATTATTAAGAAGGACAATTTTGTCATGTGTTTTTTTGTTTGTTTTGGTACAATTAAAAAACCCATACGCCTTTGACATGTGCCTCTCCTGCCTTTGTTCTTTGCCATAGATTCACCAGCTCTTGAGTTATTTCTGATCATTCATCAAGTGTTTGGACTTTTGTTTCATAACTTTCACCTACAGCCCTGTGCAAAAGAAATTTCTTCATTGATGAAAATGGTGTATATTTGTGCCAATTCATATTATAATGGGTTGATGTGGCCCCAAAGATATGTCCACATCCAAATCCCCAGAATCCATGAATACTATTTATTATGACAGAAGATGTGATTAAGTTAAAGATCTCAAAGAGGAATTTGGCCTAGATTATCTGGGTGGGCCCTAAATGCAATCACATGTATCTTTTTTATGAGAGAGGCAGAGAGTTTTGAGACAAACACAGATGAGAGGACACAGAAAAGAGGAGGCTTTAAGACCACAGAGCCAGAAGTTGTAGTAATAGCCACAAGTCAAGAAATACTGACAGCCACTAGAAGCTGGAAAAGGCAAGAACACATTCTCTCCTAAAGCCTCAGAGTGAATGTAGCCCTGCCAACATCTGATTTCAGACTTCTGGCCCTCAGAACTGTGAGAGTAGATTTCTGTTGTTTGAAGTAATTCCATCGGTGGTTAATTTGTTACAGCAGCCCTAGCAAAATCATACAAGTAACCCATCGGTTTTTGAAGTAATTTCACACTTGGAATGTAGTTAGATTGGGAAATGGAAAATTCAATTTTAAATAAATTTAAATTTAAATAGTCCAAACCCTGGAGCTTTCATATTGAGTTGCTCTACTGTGCCTTTTGCCTGCACTCAACTCATACAGTCACACAATAAAATTTCTAACTCCAGACAACTGTCCCTCAATAGGACCTGTCATTACTAATGCTCTACCTCCTATTCCAGATCTCTTCAACATTCTAACTCCTGTTCCCACCAGAGTATGTTTGAGCATGTAGACTCCTTCTGGTTTTTTCCCTCTAGTAAGCAAGGAGAGCTTTTAACTGTTTTCAAAAAATTCTAAGAGTGACACTGCATAAAATGTTAAGTGAAAAGGTAGCATACCACCTTACAAGGGAGAAAATATGAAATGTCTAAGGTAAATATCTCACTGGACTTTTGATAATCTCGACCAGCATTGTCTGATAGAAAGGCAATGTGAACCACATTTGTATTTTACAATTTTCTAATAGCTTCACTAAGAAAAGCAAAAAGAAATAAATGAAATTAAATTTAATAATATATTTTATTTAACCCTATATATCCAAAATATTATTTCAACATGTAATCAAATAAAAATGTAAATGAAATAGTTTACATTTTCTTTCTTTTTGTGCTGTCTTCAAAATGGAGTATTTTACACTTAGAGAATATTTCAATTTTCATGGGAGCATTTATTTTCAGGGGAAATCTTTAATCTGTATTTTGATCTTATAAAATTTATAGTTGAGGGGCACCTAGGTGGTTCAGTTGGTTCAATGTCCAACTCTTCTTGTTAGCTCAGGCCATGATCTCAGGGTAGTGAGACCGAGTCTCACATTGGGCTCCACGCTCAGTGGGGAGACTGCTGGAGATTCTCTCTCCCCTCTACCTCTGCTCCTTCCCCCATTCACATGCCTGCTCTCTCTCTAATAAATAAATAAATAAATAAATAAATAAATAAATAAATATAGTTAAGAAAAAGAAATAACATAAAATTTATAGTTGAAAAGGATATTCAGATACCCAAGATGCTTCAAACATATTAGAAATTTTCCCAATTACTGGGTAAAGTATTAGTTTTAAAATAAAAATTAGGTCCTCAGAAGCACTAGTCACATATGGCGAATAGCTACTCTATTGAAAAGAACCTCTGTAGATTAGCATTTTGTGAGTAGAAACTCTATATGTAATAAATGAAGAGAGGAAATACAAACATTTCAGATGAACCTACCAAGTAAGACTGGAATTAAATGATTTATTGATAGGTCACACATAGGGTAATGGGGTCACAGGAGGGTCAGTGTCAGTCCAGCCTCCAAATCCAGTAAGATCCTGCTGGATTCATCCTCATATCAAGAGATAAGGCATTGCTTTGTTCCAGCTTGGTATCTGAGCATTATTGACTATCTTTGAAGAGTATAATGACTGGCTCTATCTGTCCCTTTGGTTGTGTCTTCTCTTGACTCTGTCATCCTAACTTCTATTCCTAATCCCCCAATAAATCTGAAATGAACTCTAAACTGGATTTTAGTGTCTAGGATCTCCATACCTCACCATTTTCATAGGTTGGGCCTTAACTCAGATAATCCACCAAGTAGTGGCTGGCACTCTGGGCACAGTTCTCCAATACATGGGTAATAAAGTGGAAAATTGCCCCTCTGTCAGGTTATTAGGGGAAAACCACTTGAAGCAAAAACACAGCTTTTGAAAATGAACTGGACTCTGACTTACAAAACAGATACCCTGTGTAAAAACGTGACTGTCGCAGTGTATCTAAGTCTTTTAACACTGCTTAGTTCAGATCCATCTATTTTAAGATACACAAACAGATTTAACAGTAACTGTATATAGGTGTTCTAAAGATATGACTGTTCACTCTTTCAGCAATTCTGTTTTCCAAGTTCTGATCAATTTTGGCCAGTAATGTCCTATGACTAACTCTTATGAATAACTCTATTAATACTCAATCCTTAATCCATCCTTTTTGAGACTTCCCATGGTCTCTTATGGTGACTATTTTCCTTGTTGCAGAAAGTAATAAATAAACCTTATTAGTTATAAATGTGTTCTTGTTAGCCCTGATTCCAGGGTTGTACTCAATTGTTCTGAGATAGGACATCAGATTTTGCATTTTTAACAAGTTTCCAGGTGATGCTGATGCTTCTGGCCCAGGGAACACACATTAGGAACCACAGCCTTGGGGTGTGTGGTGCTCAAACAAGTCATAACCACCCATAAACAGCCTTACATGTTTATCTCAGTGTGCCAAACATGTGCTACAATTTTATATACATATATTCCATAAGGGGAAGATGTGGATTATAGACTTCCTCAAATTTAGAAATCTTAACTGTATCCTAAAGAAAAGAGAAAGGGAGGAAACTGGATGGGAAGGTGGGAAACTGGATGGAAAGGTGGGATTGAATAAGTTTGTGTTAAACAAAGAGAGATGGGGCCATGTTTAAATACTTGTCTGAGAAAGCCTGTAAGGAGTATGAGAAGCATGCCTTTTATTTTAATAGGATATGGGGACAGAGGAGCAAAAGTGATAGTTGAAAGTAAGTGGAAATAAGTTAAAAATATATGAGAGAGAGAGAGAGAGAGAGAGAGAGAGAGAGAGAGAGAGAGAGGAAGATTCCTTTTGCTGGTTTATATTCCTATAAAGTAAAAGTTAAGTCTTCTGTACTAGTTTTCTATTGCTGTTTAGAAATCATTACAAATTGGGGTGAATGGGTGGCTCAGTCAGTAAGCATCTGCCTTCAGCTCAGGTCATGAAACGAAGTCCTGGGATCGAGCCCTGCATTGAGCCCCGCATTGAGCCTTGCATCAGGCTCCCTGCTCGGTGGGAAGCCTGCTTCTCTCTCTCCAACTCCCTGCTTGTGTTACCTCCCTAGGTGTGTTTCTCTCTGTCTAATAAATAAATAAAATCTTAGGAAAAAAAGAAATCATTACAAATTTAGTGCCTAAAACATTTATTATCTCAGGGTTTCTGTAAGCAAGAGTCCAACATGGGCTAGCTGGGTCCTCAGTGGGGTGAAATCAAGGTATTGACTAGGTTGCAGTCTCATCTGAAGTTTGGGGTCCTCATCCAAGCTAACTCAGATCATTGATGGAATTTGGTTTCTTGCTAGGACTGAGGTCCCTGTTTTTTTGCTGCTTGGTGGCTATGAGTTACTCCTAGTTCTTGGAAATTACACTTACATACTAGCCACATGGAACTCTCAAACATGCCAATGACTTCTTTAGAGCCTTGGGACAATCTCTCTAATCTGCTATGATGGAATCATGTACATCACATAATCACAGGAGTGACTATCTAATCACCTTGCTTAAAACCTAATGAGGGTGTTGGCAATCTCATCAAACTTACAGGCCCTGTCCACCCTCATAGAGAGGGATTAGGCAGTGTGTATATACCAGGATGCATGAATCTTGGGTTCCACTCAGAATTCTATACATCTAACAGGAACTGGGGAATAGTGGGGCTGGAGATTTGAGCTGGGTAATGCTTTTTAGAATGGAAGAGAAGGCTTACTAGGAAAATCTAGAAGGCCTGTGAAAGAATGTTAGCCTCACACTTGAAACTTTATATCATGGCTGTTTAAATGTTCTAGCCTTGGCTAGAAGACTGTGTAGTTTTTCTCTAGTGGAATTTAGAAATCAAGTGTAGTTGAGAGAAAGCTAGCACAGTTTGGTCCAGGTGGAGTTTTTTGTTTTTTGTTTTAGACGAGTATAACTTAAATAGCACAGAACATAGTTGTTTTGGTAGTACCTAGGTAATTCAGAAAAATTTGGATATGGGCCTAACTGGAGTAGGTAGAAACATGAAATAAGCAGGAATTTATGGGAGTGAGGAGGAAGAACAGTCCTGAAAATACCTTTTCTTTAAGAAGATAGGTTGTTTTATTTGAACATATTGTATACAAGCCTACGTAAGAAAATGAGTGCTTCTACTGATTTTATTTGAGGTGTCTGAGGTAAAGATTTCAGAAGGAAATAATTCTTGGTAATGACATAATCTTTAGTATGATCGTGGAAGACAATGACTGAAGTGAATTATAAAAATCATTTGAGATTGGGGGACTTAATGGAGCACTCATAAGGATCCTAAATCAGATATCCAGAATCACTATAGGAATTTTGGTGGGAAGAAAGACTGTAAGCAGTTACTGCAACCCTCAGGAAATTAAGGCAATAGCTGATATTGACAAGGGCATGCAGAGGGTGGACTAGCCAATGGTTAGAGCCTCAAAAAGAATAGTTTACAGCAAGGGATAGAAGAAGTTATGGTTGAAGAGTAGCTTTGGGCAGCAAGATAGAAACATATATATATAACTGAAACACAGATCAACCCATATGAGTGTCCTGAGTTGTAAAGTAAAGTGTATTTACTGTGGATCAGTTCAAAAAAGTTTGAAAGACACTGATCTTTGACCTGGGACATAGATGCTCACCATAGGCTAGCTGAATATTTAAGGTGAATGAAAAATGAAACTTGATTATTTCTGGAACTTATGAACCAAATAATCAAATACACACATACACACACACACACACACACACACACACACACACACACACACACAGTAAGGGAAAAAAGAACAGCAATAGTGTCCTCAGGGCTTGGATGGATGGTTCTGTAATGTGCTCCAAATGTGAGAATGGCCTGTACCCTTTCATCACCACTGTAAAAGGATAACCCTGATTGTCTTGGAAAAATTCTTCACAATCCTTTTTAGCATCACATCACTGTAAATAATATTCAACATAACCCTGCTTTCAGAGACAGAGAAAAACAAAAACATTTCTGAAAGTTTTCCTCCCCAACAAGTCCTCTATAGTAGAGTCTATATGAAAGTCAACTGAGAACCTCCCAGGGGCAGAGAAAGTAATGCTTCTTTTCCAGAGGGAAATCCTATATGTAAAATATGGAGTCCACCAAAAACTCCAAGTGGTTCTAGAACCCCTACCAAAATCTATTGCAATACTTCTTGGGCCTACTTGAGGGGTTGCTGATTGTTTAGGTTTAAAACTATCTCTTCCAATGAGTAAGGAGAACTCCTAGGTTAAGAATTTTAGGATTTGCCAAATAATGGATGAATGTTCATGAGCCCTAACTGTCAAGGACAAGGAAGGACCAGGCCTGGCAGGTTTAGCAGGTAAAGAAAAAGCCCTTTTTACATTCAATTTATGACCTACGTAGTCAGCAAAAATGTCAGGCCAAGATGTTAGCTCCTTGTGGTCCTTCCAAGGATAACAAGGTGACAAGAGGAACCTGATGATTTCAACTCGAATAACAAGGCTCTCTGCTACTGAGAAGCCCATGCCAAGCTGCAGTTGTACCCTCAAGATGGTGGAACCAGAAACGCCAGACCTCTTCAGACCTGGGAAGGTGATGAGACACCCTCTCACGACAGCCTCCCAGGGAAGGTTAGAAGGTGGTGGGGAGACAATCTGAAGGCAGCTTCCCATAGGACTCCCATATTCTCTAGTGCTAGGAGGGTCAAAAATTGTTCTGCTAAGACTCAGCTCAGACACTTTATATGGACTGGATACATGAAATATTGCCAGGATGCCATGGTGGAGCAGCTGCCCTACACTCAGGAAATGTTCTCTCAGTGTCGCTCATGCAGCTTGTCTGTCTTTTTTCTGCATTGTCACCGGGGACCAGCCTTAGCAGAGATGTGGGTCCCGACACGGGATGTCTGGCGGGTGAAATAATGACACGGACACGGAAATCTGATGCAAGCTGACAGACCTGAGGTCAGCCAGGAGAGACCTATGAAGCAGGCTCAGGCTCATGCTCTGGCTTTTTAGCATTGGCTTTCTAGCTCTAGCTCTCTAGCTCTGGCTCTGGCCTTCTTGCTCTGCTTCTGTCTCTGCTTCTATCTCTCCTGCTCTCTGTCTGCTTCTGTTTCTGCTGCTCTCTTTGCTTCTGTCTCTCTTTCTCTCTTTGCTTCTCTGTTTCTGATTCTCTTTTCAGGCTCTCCACCTTTGCCTCTGCCTTTTCCTTTGCCTCTGGCTCTGCCTTTGTGTCTCTTGACTGTCAAGGGCCCCAGTCTTTTATTATTCAAAAGTGAGGAAGTTGGGGGATGCAGTTAGGTTAAAGTTAAACAAAGTGATTCATTAGCAGGCAGAGTCAAGCCTTCCTAAGAAATCAGCTTTTAGCATTAAAAGGGAAGTTTGTGAATAGACTCAGTTTGATAGTTGAGCAGGAAGAACAAAAGGCAAGTAAAGATGGTGTTGATGATCACAACATTAGCATAACTCCCATTCACAGGTACCTCCACCAAAGTTTCCAGTGGCTTGGGCATGGTGGAAAGGGCAGATCACGCACTGTCCCTGACAATGCATGATAACCACAGTTCCGAATGCTTACCACCCCTATCCTTATTTCACTGGAAATACAGGATAAATCCCACAGCAGCCTATCCCAGTCTATAATTCTGTTAAATTCAACCTGTGGATCTGAAATGAAGAGCTTTCTTCAATAGAAGGGGCAAAACAAAACAAACAACAACAAAAAACTACATTGCGTGCTTTGAAAATGGAAACTATATCTATGAATATAAAGGTGTCAATGTTTGAAGAAATATCTTAGCATGTTGAAACCTCCTTATTAAGGGGTAAGGGTTTTATAAGGGTTTTATATCCTCCTATTTGATGGATGACACTGGAAAGTCAATGATTTTTCTGAGCCTCAGTTTCCTCAATTCTAAACGGAAGTATGAAGCTAGCTTCCTTGTGTGAAATTCATTGCTATTAAAATTTTCTCTGACCACGAGTTTAGCAAGGTTGGTCCAAGCAGGGAAAATGTAGCAAGGATCTTAGATGCCTAAGGATAATTTCTGAAACATTACTCCCTGTAGATAAAAACCCAAATCAATGAAATCCTGATACAAATTACAATGGCCTTTTCTGTAGATATAGAAAATCCCATCAAAACCCATCCCCAAATCCATATGAAACCTAAAGAGATCCCCAAAACAATCTTGATAAATAACAAAGGTGCAGCTTTCACACTTTCAGTTTTTGAAACTTACTAGAAAGCTATAATAATCAAAATAGTTTGGTCTGGCATAAAGACAAACATATAGAATATTGAAATAGAATAGAAAGCCTAGAAATATACCCTCCAGTACATGATTTTTTTTTGAAGATTTTATTTATTCATGAGAGAGAGAGGCAGAGGCAGAGGCAGAGGGAGAAGCAGGCTCCCTGCTGAGCAGGGAGTCCGATACAGGGCTATAACCCAGGACCCTAGGGTCATGACCCACACTGAAGGCAGATGCTTAACCAATTGAGCTACCCAGGTACCTCCTCCAGTACATGATTAACTGATTTTTTGACAAGGGTGTCAAGACCCATTGAATGAGAGAAGGGCAGTCTTTTCTACAAATAATATTGGAAAAACTATAAATCCACATGCAACAAAATGAAGTTGAACCCTTTATTTATACCATATACAAAAATTGTCTCAATATGGGTCAAGGGCCATACCAAAACTATAAATCATTTAGAAGAAAACATAGGGGGGAGTCTTCATGATACAATTATAAAATCCATAGGAAATGAGAAAAAATAGGTATGCTAGACTTTATAAAAACTAAGTGCTCTTGAGCTCAAAAGATTCTATCAACAGAGTGAAAAGGCAATCTATGAAATAGGAGAAAATATTTTCCAATCATATATGTGATAAGGGATTAATATCCAGAATATGTAAAGAATTATTATTAATCAACAATAATACAACAGCTACAACAGAAAGGAATCTGATTTAAAAATGGGCAAAGGGTGCCTGGGTGACTTAGTCATTAAGTGTCTGCCTTCAGCTCAGTCACGATCCTAGAGCCGGGGATTGAGTCCCACATTGGGCTCCCTACTCAGTGGGGAGTCTCCTTCTCTTTCTCCCTCTGCCACTCCCCCTGCCTGTGCCCTCTCTCTCAAATAAATAGAAATAAATGATGGATTAGTAGTGTGAACTGCACACTAGAATGGAATTCTGGATGACTAATGAACAGTTGAGCCAACAAGAATTTAAAAAATGGGAAAAAAATGGGGGCACTCAGTGGCTCAGTGGGTTAAAGCCTCTGCCTTCGGCTCAGGTCATGATCTCAGGGTCCTGGGATCGAGGCGCGCATCAGGGTCTCTGCTCGGTGGGGAGCCTGCTTCCTCCTCTCTCTCTCTGCCTGCCTTCTGCCTACTTGTAACCTTTCTCTCTGTCAAATAAATGAATAAAATCTTTTTTAAAAAATGGGCAAAGGATCTGAATGGACATTTCTCTAAAAATATACATATGACCAGTAAGCACATGAAAGGATGTTCAGCATCACCAGTCATTAGAAAAGTGCAAGTCACAATGAGATACCACTTTGCATCCATTAAGGTGACTAATATAAAAAAAAAGGAAAATAACAAGTTTTGGTAAGAATGTGAAAAAATTGGAACCCTTGTGCCTTGCTGGTGGAAATGTAAAATGGTACAACCCCTGAGGAAAGCAATATGACAGTTTCTTAAACTAAAACGGAATTATCATATAATTCAGCAATTCCTCTTTTGGGTGGAATTGAAAGCAGGAGCTCAAACAGGTACATGTATGTAAATGTTCATAGCATTGTTATTCTCAAATGCCAAAAGCCTAAATATCCATCAAAAGATGAAAGGATAAACAAATGTGGTTAAAACATACAGTGGGATAATATTTATCCTTTTTTAAGATTTTATTTATTTATTTGAGAGAAACAGCACACACACATGAATGGTTGGGGAAGGAAAGGAGCAGAAGGAGAGGAAGAAACAGACTCCTCACTGAGCAGGGAACTCCAGGCAGGGTGATGGGGCAGGGGCAGGGGTGGGAAGCTTGGGACAGGACCCCAGGATCATGACCTGAGATGAAGGCAGATGCTTAACTGACTGAGCCACCCAGGTGCTCCATTATTTATCCCTAAAAAGAATGAAATTCTGATACGAATTACAACATGGATGAACCCTGAAAATATTACACTAAGTGAAATAAACCAGATACAAAAGGCAAATATTCTATGATTCCACTTATGGGAACTATTTGGAGTGGTCAAATTCATAGAGACAGACAATTAGAATTGACGTCACCGCCGGAGGAGCCAGCCTCGGCGGAGTTGTGGGTCCCGAACCGCGGGCGAAATAATGACAGGGACACAAAAATCTAATGCAAGCTGACAGACCCGAGGTCAGTCAGGAGAGACCTATGAAGCAGGCTCAGCCGCACACTCTGGCTTTTTAGCATTGGCTCTCTAGCTCTAGCTCTCTAGCTCAGGCTTTGGCCTTTTTGCTCTACTTCTCTCTCTTCTTCTGTCTCTCTACTCTCTGTCTGCTTTTCTTTCTGCTGCTTGCTTTGCTTCTCTGTTTCTGTCTCTCTTGCAGGCTCTGTCTTGCTGTTTGCCAGCTCTTTTGCTCTCCACTCTAAGGCTCTCTTGCTGCTTCCTAGCAGGCTTTCTGCCTTTGTCTCTCTTGACTGACAGGGGCACCAGTCTTTTATTATTTAAAAGTGAGGAAGTTGGGTGGTGCAGTTAAATCGTTAGCATTGTCACTGCAGGGTACAGAGTGATTGCTTCAACTCACAGAAGTTGAGACCATTGAGGCACAGGGATCAAGAAATACAGATAAGAGATACAGAGATATGATTATAGGGAGGAGGATTGAATGGAAACTATATGTCTTGAATAGGCACACAAAGGACATATTGCCCTGACCCACAGGGTATGTGGCTTTTCGGATTCTAGGCAGGGAAAGCCCAGAGGGGCTTTCATTTACATTCACAGGTACCTCCAAAGTTTTCCAGTGGCTTGGGCATGGCGGGAGGGGCGGATCAAGCACCGTCCCTGACATAGAATGATCATTTCCAGGAGCCTGGGGAGGAGAAGAATTAGAAATTACTGTTAATGGTAGTTTCTGTTTGAGATTGTGGAAAAGTTCTGGAAATGGGTAGTGGTGATAACTGTACAACATTCTGAATGTACTTAATTCCACTGAATTGCATAGGGCAATGATTAAAAATGATTAAAAGCGTAAATTTTATCACAATTAAAAAAAAAAACCTTAAAGGCTTGATAGAGAAATTTTGTTATAATTTGAAAGAGACAGATCTTTAATCCATATATCTGAAATCGACAAATATTTAAAATTCTCCCATAGAGAAATGTGATTGGAGCAATGTAAACCTTCTACTTTGAAATGTTCTCAACCCTAGTGTAAAAAAGAGATGAGATGCCCACAGATGACATGTATCAGTACTCACCAAAAGCCTCCTGTGCCCCTCAACATGACCCAGAATTCAGACTGTATCACTTATCTTTGGTTCCCTGGTGATGTTTGATTCACATCCACACAAATTGAGAGAGAAAAAAGCCTGAATTGAATGTTTCTTCACTGTCATTCACTGAAATTATATATAATAACACCTTAGTTCTCTCAGCTAAACCCAGGGGAAACTGATATTCTCTTTTGGAAAATAAGTTCTAAGATTGAACTGACCCCTTTATTGAAGATCAGGAAACGTCACTTATTGGCAGAGAAAAGCAAATGCATACAACCACATCATCACTTAGTATAATTCTGAATTCTGATTACAGTGTTTGCAGGGATTTGGCAGAACAAGCCTAGTGATGGGAATATTAGTTATGAAATCTCACTTTGGAATATGTAACTTAGAGAAAGCCTCCCACAAATTCATCATGAGACAATGGGCCGATTTTCTTGGAGGGTCCTTGATGCCCATCTGTCGTGAGCATGCTATGAAAGTGGATACATGAGTTCTG
The DNA here is from genome assembly GCA_004023965.1 of Spilogale gracilis. NCBI lineage: Eukaryota > Metazoa > Chordata > Mammalia > Carnivora > Mephitidae > Spilogale > Spilogale gracilis. Next base: position 31,033 of record PITA01013126.1, read on the forward strand.
TCTTTCCACAATGCCACCTTTATTCAATCATAAAGCAAAGTTAAATGACATTTATAAAGCAGGTTCAGGATTGTAAACTCAATGAGAATTCACCATGTGATTCAAGTTGTCTTCTTACACAGCACACAGAACAGGGCAAAAGACAAGCCACACATCAAACAAGATAACAGAGGGATGTAGGAAGTTAACCAACAAAATGTGAAGTCAGTCTGCAGGTGCATGGTTGAGACAGGGCATCGGTCTGGTCTGGGTCAGCTCTGGGCACTTACTGCTTCTGATGTTCAAGCAGCTCAGGGTCACAGTTCTGTTTGGAGATAATTGGCAGTGCCTTTGGCAGCAGTTGCCTTTCTTAAGTGGTCAGACATAGAAGGTTCATGCCTGAAGAGTGTGACAGTTTCCTGCCCAAATCCTTTCCTTTTTTAAGGGATTTAATTGGTTTGGGGTCTCCACAGATCTTGTCTAGTTCTGCTCATTATCAGTTCTGGGATGTCAGCTGACATTGGTCTTGGTGATATCTCCTTCCTCATTGTAATACCTTGGCTGCTTGTGTCATTGCTTGTCACAGACTCCTGCTTGACATGAGAGACTCCATTTTGCTCTCTATACCATCCTTCAGGAGAAGAAGTCAAGGGTGATGTTGGATAAATGTGACCAGTCAGAAATAGTGACCTAGGTTTACACACAGAAATGTTTATAGACCTCAGATGAAGCACTGGATAAGAAACTAAGAAACAATTATATTTTGACAAATTAAAAATATATGCAACACTAAAGATCTTTCAGGGAAAATTTAAGTTATTTTGCAGAAGGTTGATTATAAGGATCTATGTTAGATACCCTAAAGCTGATGAATATGGATGGAGAAGAAAAGAAGGGAGATGGAGGGTGATGAGAGAATAAAATGAAACAGGGCCTTGTCTAGCTTTGCCTTCAATAGAGTAAGCCACACAGTTTTTTGCCATAGAGTTTCAAAAAAGAAAAAAGGTAAAAAAAATCAGCAGTGGTTTGGATGGAACAAGTGTGGAAAGAACACATTGTGACCTGTTTAAAACAATGAATCTTGGAACACTGAAAAAATAAAAATAATGTAATAAAAAATTAAAAAAATTAAAAAAAATGTCTAAGATGGGAATGGGTATTCAGAGGATTCTTTTGCCTTTTTGTTCTTGCTTCAAGCAGGCCTTCAGTTTCCAAACATCTTGGTCCAGAGCTGAGATCTAGGAGATATGAAGGGAAGGGATGGATGGTGGGTTGCAACATTGCAACAGGGCATTCTGAGAGGCAGCCCCAGGACATAATGACCCCAGCTTAGGGTGCAGGCACGATGAAAAAACTTTCTGCAGTGTAAGCAAGACAATTGCCTATGATTCTCCTAGGGCCTCCACTTCTAACAATGGACCTTCTTTCTTCAGTTCTGTTAAGTATGGAGTTAGTGGTCCATGGGATGAGACCTACCAGCATTGTCAGGATTGGTCTTGAATTCCCTGCTCTGACAGAAAAGCTCCCATTAGGGGTAAAGCCCATGACCTCAGGTCTTGTCTTTGCCATCTACCACCCAGATGGCCTTAGACAAGTCTCTAGGCTCTCTGCACCTTGGTCTTTTCATTTGTAAAATGTCTAGGACTCAGAGAAAGCTGTAGTCAGGAAGGCTGGGGTACTGTGTTGCCATTGTGCTTATTAGGAGGAGGCTTCCTTGGAAAGCCAGAGGGGACAGGCAGACTATTTTCTCCAGAGTTCTGGCCTCCTCTGAGGAAGAAAATTAATCTAAAAGGACCTACTAGGCATATGACCTGCAGTAGGCACTGGAGACCCTGCCTTTCTCTTATCTAAGACATACTCTAACACCAGGAAATAGAGTGGACATGCAAGAAGATTCCCAGTGTGTGACTGGGGAGTGGTACTGACAGGTGCTTCAGCCTCACCCAGGACCATATGAGCCTGCACCTCAAGCACCCTCTCCCCCTCTGGCCAGGATGGCTTGTCTTGTGGGAAGATGATGGTGAGGGTGAAGACCAGGACCCAGTAGCTCTATAGCAGCTTATTGTCTCTGACATTCTGTCTGAGGTAACTGTGGAGGAGAGCTGAAGCTGACCTTGAAGACACTTCATGCCTTGGTGGGGCCATAGCTAGACAGAGAGTGTCCTCAGGATGACCCCCATGATCTGTCTACATTTTCCCAGTTGGGGTTTTCAGGGAGAAGCTGTGGAGACACAGCAGTCTGACCAGCAAGGACCCTCCCCCCAACCCCTTTGATCTCTCCCATACCAACAGAGGATGCCCAAGCCAGCCCAAGCATTCAATGCATGGATATAGTTCAGGTCCTCACTGTTCAGGGTAGCCTTGTGGCACTGACAGGATCAGAGGACAGAAGCAGAGTGTGGGAACTTTTTTCAGACTCTGCTTTAGGGAGGAAGGTGCTGTCACATGCACTCCCCCACAAAAGTCCATCCTGCCTCCACCCTTTGTTGCCCCAGGCCACCCTGATTTTCACTCTCTGTCCTTTCATAGGCCCATCCCTACACACTCTTCTGTGTGTCTCTGATTTCCTGGTCACTCCACTCCCACCTTTCCCTGGAAGGTCAACTCTCCTTTCTACTGTCTCCCCTGTGTTTGCTACATGAGAGTCAGCTGTCAAAATTGTATGTCTCCCTATTTTTCTTTTTATGTAAAATCTAATAATAATAATTTCTTTTTAAAAATGTTTACATATTTTTATTATTTATTTATTTTTACTTTTAAAAATAATTTATTTTATTTTATTTTTTCAGTGTTCCAAGATTCATTGTTTATGCACCACACCTAGTGCTCCATGCAATACGTGCCCTCCTTAATACCCACCCTCCCATCCCTCACTCGTCGCTCCACCCCCTGGCCCTTCCAAAACCTTCAGTTTATTTCTCAGAGTCCAAAGTCTCTCATGCTTCATCCCCCTCTCTGATTTGTCCCAGTTCACATTTCCTTTCCTTCTCCTACTCTCCTGCATGTTACTCCTTATGTTCCACAAGTAGGTGAAACCAAATGATATTTGAGTTTCTCTGCTTGGCTTATTTCACTCAGCATAATCTCCTTCAATCCCACCCATGCTGCTACAAAAGTTGGGTATTCATCTTTTCTGATGGAGGCATAATATTCCATTGTATATATGGACTATATCTTCTTTATCCATTCATCTGTTGAAGGGTATCTTGACTCTTTCTACAGTTTGGTGCTTGTGGCCATTGCTGCTATGAACATTGGGGTACATATGGCCCTTCTTTTCATTACATCAATAATAATTTCTTAATACCAAATATTTTAGCTTCCAATGTCTCCATTATATATAATACGATATATATATTACTCTCTATACCGTATATTGCATTATATATATTTGTGTGTGTGTGTGTGTGTGTGTGTGTGTGTGTGAGAGAGAGAGAGAGAGAGAGAGCACATGAGCAGTGGGGGAGTGGCACAGTGAGAGAGAGAGAGAAAATCTTAAGGAGGCTCAAGCAGATTGCATGTTGAGCATGGAACCCAGTGAGGGGCTCAATCTCATGACCCTGAGGTCGTGACCTGACACACTTAACCACCTGGGCTACTCAGTTCCCTGTAGTATATTTTTATATTGTAATATTGTATATTACAATTTTAAACAAAACTATTATACTTGAAGTGCTAGAGGATTTTGAGCAAAAAAAAAAAGGGTAACAAAATGGGCATTTCTATAAAACAGCTACTCACACAACTGCGCCCTCAACTCTTCATTAATGAGCAAAATGATCCCATGGACATGCATGCTTCACTTTGATGTCATATAATATAGGAATATACAAATTGGTTTTCACAAAAAAATGATTTCCAATATCTTTTTTTGATGATTTCAATATTTTAAGCAGAAGTAACTACTTACTTCACAAAGTGACTCCTTTCATTAGAGTCCTTTACACTCCAAGCTCTTCTACTGTACTTGTAACAATTTCTTATATTGAATGAACTTTCAGGAACACATTTAGTGTAGCCTATGAAAAAGTGGTATCTGTCTAGATCTTGATATGTAATATATCTATAGATCTATCATCTACATAGCAAGAGATCTGTATCTATCTAGATACCTGTATCTATCTCATATTCCTTTTCTTATCCTTACTTTAGATTTAATTTGCTTTCCTTTTTCTAGTTTACTAAGATGAGTGCTTATATTATTGATTTTAGATCTTCCTTATTGTCTGATATATGCATTTACTGCCATAAAATTTTCAAATAAGACCTGCTTTTTCTGCATCCCACAAGTTTTGACAAACTGTGTTACATTTTCATTTAGTTCAAGATATATAGATATAGATATATAGATAAGTTTCTCTTGAGATTTATTCTTTGACAATTAGAAGTGTTTTTTAATCTCCACATATTTTGGGATTTTTCAGTTATCTTTTTGTTATTGATTTTGAGTTTAATTTCATTATAGTCCTATAATGTGTGGTCTTTTGTGTCTGGCTCCTCTCACTTTAGCACAATATATTCTTTAAAAAATATTTATCCATTTATTTTAGAGCGAGAGTGAGAGAGAGAGCACAAGCACAGGGAGGGGCAGAGGGAGAGGAAGACTCTCCAACAGACTACCTACCAAATGTAGAGCCCAACACAAGGCTCAATCTCATTACCCTGAGATCATGACCTGAGCCAAAATCAAGAGTCAGATGCTTAATTAACTGAGCCACGAGGTATCACATAGCATGATATATTCAAAGTTCATCCTTGAAAGCTGTTGTACAATGTATCTTCATTCTTTTTTATGACTCAATAATAATATTTTATTGTATGAATATATCACATTTTTATCTATCCATCAATTGGTAGACACTTGGATTGCTTCTGCTTTTTGTCTATTGTAAATAATATTATCTTGAGCATTCATGTACAAGTTTTTGTTTGACAGACATATTTTCGGTTATTTTGGGTAATTTCATACCCAAGCATGAAATAAGGTAATTCTAAGTTTACCTTTTTGAGGAAACACAAGCTGTTTTTCATAACAGCAAAATGCTTTAAGCTGTATATTTATAGAAAATGTGTTATCTTGGAGTTTGTAATTCAGAATTAGCTCCAATCTAATCTGAAAAAAGATAACAAAAACTGGTCAGGTAATTTAAATTAATTCAGTAACAATTTATTACCTCCTACGATCCATGATGATCTAAAAATTGAAGATAATGGATGAAAAAAACAGACAAAACTTAGCTGTGATAGGTCTTGTCTTATCAAGTGCAAGTAGAAAAACTAGATGTGAAAGGAAGGTATGCAGACAACTTGTATTTGTCTCATTGTCTCATCAACTGCAGTCACAAACTTGGAAATATATTCCCAAAGGGGAATCTCACACGGAGAGCACGAAAGAAAGCTTTTGATAAAGGTAGAGGTAAATGGTGGGCATGTTTGTAGGATATTAGGTGTTATGTTGTTTGTTTTGGGGAGGATTTGACCATTTTTAGGTACTTCTGTCACTTTCTCCTGAGTTTTCACTATCCCTCCTCCATTTTCTTCTCAAAGTGTTTTCTACCGTACTATCATCTGCCTTTGTTGTTCCTGAAATTTAGCTTTGAACTTCTCCACTTCATTTTGGTATCTTTCATGTCTAATAGAGTTAACCTTAACCATGTCACTTTGCAAATATTTCCTGATCAATAAGTTTTAAAATAGTTCCATATTCATGCTTTCAGGTTCTAATAAAAGAAAGAAAATACACTGTGGCCTACATTACAAATCAGAAACTCTGAGATGTGTATTTTCTTAAGTAATTTCCAGGTCTAATTGGAGTTTGTCATTTTTTCCACATGGAGATCAAATTCTTACAGAAACTGATCTTATAGTCCCTTGTTGTATGTTGTGTTCTGATGTGTTCTTCCTAGTGCGTTTGAACCTACTTGTCAGCAAGCTTTTTCCTGGCATTCCAGCTATCTGGGGCCACACAGTGATTTCTCTTATGCCACAAGAATGGCCTGCTCTTTTCTTGTCATGTTTGTTTTGAGAAAGGATGTGAGGATTAGGTTCACTGCAAGTGCCAGAAGACACAGAATAGTTGCTTAACTCCATGATTTCATGAACTCAGTTTCCTTCTCTATTGTTAATTTATCCTTCTCATTTGCTGGCTTCTACCTCTTGTACAAGAGGTCTGCAGAAGCTCCTGTTGTCATGACTACATGTCAGCCAATAAGAAAAAGTGGTGAAGATTGTGATCCTGCCCTGATGTCTAAGGACACTGCTGGAGGTACATACATTTATGCTTATGGTCCACTGACCACACCTTAGGGACATAGCCATATGTAACTGCATTGGTGATTAGGAAATATATTTATTTCAGGCAGTATATGCTCAGTTAAAATTGGGTATATTTTTAAAGAAGGTAAAACGATATTAGGGAGCAACTTGCTCCCCGTATCACAGGAAGGGTTGGACAGATTATCTCCTACATGTCATTTTTCAAAGCTTACCCACCTGTTTAATGGTCATGAGGTCAGATGCATAATTGTAAGTTGTGGCTTTCTTCTTTACTTGGGTAAGTTTGAAGGAGTCAAAGAATGTGTAAGGTCATGTTTATGGAACATGACCTAAGGGACTGTGGTGGTGAAGGAATCCTGTTCTGGAATCAGATGGTGGGCATGTACTTATAACATTTTGACCACATAGCCCCTTGGAATAGAACTCACTCTTTCATGAGTAAATTCCTTCTTTGGAGAGAGAATGTGGTGGAAGTGTTTAGGTGAGAATGCAATTCCCTATGCTGTTCTTGATTTTTTTTTTTTTAAAGATTTTATTTATTTGACAGATAAATACACAGCCAGAGAGGGAATACAAGCAGGGGGAGTGAGAGAGGGAGAAGCAGGCCTCCTGCCGAGCAGGGAGCCCGATATGGGACTCGATCCTGGGTCTCCGGGATCATGACCTGAGCCGAAGGCAGTCACTTAACCAACTGAGCCACCCAGGTGCCCCTCTGTTCTTGATTTTTATGGAGTCAATTTAGAGAAAATTAATCCAGTTGCAGTAAAAAGGATGCAGATTGATTGAACTTTAAGAATGACTTTTGTTCTTTGAAGACTTTTAAGGATGTCTTAAGAAAAGAGGAAGTGATTTTAGCATCTCTTATGCTGGCTGCTTTCTATAATCAAAGATTTGGGATGATAAAGTATGGTCTACATAGAAGTACAAGACTGCAATCAGGGACTGTTCTTTCCTCCCTCCCTGCCTCCCTGATGACTTCTATGTTAGATGGTCATACATGTAAGAGCAATAAGAATTGCTAAAGGAATTTAAGGGGAGGTTAAGGAGTGGAGTTAGTGGCATGTGATTAGATTTGTGTTTCGAGACCCATCCTGGAAAAACAAGTTGTAGTTGTTCATGTAGGGTGGGGTGAGAAAGAGGGCAGGGAGCCCTGTTTGGGAATTTCTGCATCACCCAAGTAAATAATGACTATATCTTTGGACTACAGTAGTGGTAGTTGCAACTCCAAGGATTGCATCTCATAGAAAGGTAAACAGTGATGTTTACATGGACAGGATTTTGTGAGGAATTAGATGTAGGTGGTGACAGAAACTGTTGACCTGGTGAAGCATTCACTCACTTACCAGCCCTGAAGGGGATATAATGACTTTGTTTGTTTGCTTGATGAATTTGAGATGCCTCTGGAATGTCCAGTGTGGGTATCAAGGTGGGATTGAGTGGTGAAGAGCTTGGAAGAGATATGCTATGGTCTCTAATACGTATGACAGACTTTGGTGTTAGGTAGTAACTTGAAGCCATGCCATGAAGGAGAGTGTCTTGAGAGACTATAGACAGAGAAAAGAAGGGTTTAGCACCAGGTTATCAGCTAATGTGAAAGAGTGAGCCAGAGTAGGAGAAAACCAGAAATGTGTTGCCACTACCAAAAGAAGAAAGATTTTCAAGGAGGAACTAACAACAGTGCCAGGGCTGTTGGGATTAGGTAAGAAATTTATTTGGGCTTGTCCACTCATTAAACAAATATTTATTGATGAGGGTGCAATACTAAAAGTCAAAGCCTTAAATCCCCTGAATTGTACACTCTAAAGGGAAAAAGAAACATGAAGTACACAAATTGAATTAGAAAGAGATGATAGAATGGTATGAGGATACATTTTGGACAGGTGGCCAGTACCAACATCTCTGATATAATCACATTTGAAAGGTTCTAAATGTAGTGCAGGAGAAAGCCATGCAAAGATGTGGAGGAAAGCACCCAAGCATCAGGAAACCTGTGTTGAAGGACCACAAACTAGAATTGTGCTTAGATATTATGATCAACGACAAGAGGATTGGGGTAGCTGAGGGAGATGGATGAAGGAGAAGTTTGGGAAAATAGCCATAGAGGAAGGGCTTTGGGGGCCCTTTGGAGAGAAGAGATGCCCTTGGACATTTAGTGACATAGAGATGATGAGTGATTGCTCCTTTCAGCAAGGGATGGTTGGAACAGAAGCCAGATTGGAGTTTGTTGAGGTGGGGGATGGGAGTGAGAAGCAGATACTAACAATCTGGATAACTCTCTGAAGAAGAGGGCAGCAGCTGGAAGGGACTGAGGGGCAGCCTTTCTCACTTGCCTTCATGTGTATTTGGGACTCTTGACTTATTATCTCAGAAAGAAATCCTAGAATGGGCTCCTGGAGCCACAGGGACATCCTAGAGGAGGAGGACATCCCTCTCTTGAGTCTTAAGCGGTCCTACCTATCCCACACTTCCCTATGACCTTCTTCATTGCTCCTGTCACTTCCTTGTTCCTGAGACTGTAGATGACAGGGTTCAGCATGGGTGTGAGGACTGTATAAAATATGGACACTACATCATCCTGACCAGGAGAGTGGTAAGATGCAGGTAACATATAGGTATACACAAGGGGCCCATAGAAGAGGTTGACAACAGTTAAGTGGGAGGAGCAGGTGGCTAGGGCCTTTTGACGTCCTTCCACAGAGTGTATCCCAAGCACTGCTGCCAGAATTAGGGCATAAGAGGTGGTGATGAAGGCAATGGGCACCAGAAGGACCACCACACCTGTCACAAAGAGCACTCGCTCATAGGCAGCTGTGTCAGCACAGGCCAGCCTCAGTAGTGAAGGCACCTCGCAGAAAAAGTGTGCAATCCTTCTTGAGCCACAATAGGGGAACTGCAGGGTCAGTGCTGTCTGGACAGAGGCATTGATGGACCCTCCAAGCCAGGAGGCAGCCACCATGAGCAGACAGGTCTGGCGGCTCATGAGTGATGGGTAGTGCAGAGGATTGCAGATGGCCACGTAGCGGTCATAGGCCATGAGGGCAAGCAGGAGGCACTCAGCAGCCCCAAGAAACATGAAGAAAAACATTTGTGCCCCACAGCCCACAAATGAGATGCTAGTCCAGCCAAAGAGGAAGCCTGCTATCATTTTGGGAACGGTGACTGAGGTGAAGAAGATGTCCAGGAAGGACAGCTGGCTGAGGAGGAAATACATGGGTGTGTGGAGCCGGGCATCAGCCCAGATCAGGAAGACCATGACAGTGTTGCCAGCCATGGCTAGTGTGTAGATTATCACAACCATGCTGAAGAGAAACAGGTGCATCGGGCTCTCATTAAAAAGGCTTGTGAGGACAAAGCCAGCGGTGGAGGAGTGGTTCCAGGGCTCTCTGCCTGCCTCCTGCCAAACCTCACTGTGGGGAGGAAGGAAACCAACTCATCAAGGGCTCAGAAGCATCCACTCTGAGTTAGAGAGAGGGCGATGGATGAAAACAGCAAAGGGCAACAATTAAGTCAGCTGGCACAGGGGCTGTGAGAGTTCTTCCTACTATTCTTGCAAATTTTTATAGGCTTGGGATTATTTCATTATGAAAAACTGCTATAAAAGACTTGGCATGCAGCTGAAGCAGTGCTCAGAGGGGAACTTATAACACAAAATACATTTGTTAAAAAAAGAAGAAAGACTGAAAACCAATGATCAAAGTTTCCATCTTAAAAAGCTATAAAAAGAACCACAACACATTAGAACACCCATGTTTTGTGAAATATACACTCTTAGCAATGTTTCCAATAATTAAATAAACAAATAAATATACACACAGGACAAATTTTTAAAAACAAACACTTTCATGCCAAGTCTAAGAACTAGATTCACAAATATGTGAATTATGTGGTTCAAAATTCTCAATGTAGATACATGAGATCCATGTGATGAATTTTTCTTAGAAATAGCTGAGAGCCTGTGATAGTGACTGAGAGGGTGCATTTTATCAGCTAGAGCAGCTGCGCAGTTCATCCTGACCTTGTCATCTTGACCTCCAGGAGTCCTAAGCATGCCCTTTGTGCTCAGATTCAGTAATTGCTCTTAAGAAGATTCCTGGCAGTATGTGGCCCTTAATATCATACTGTTACCTCATTTCAGTGAATTTGTGATGACAGTCTTTTTACCATAGTAAGAAGATCCCTTATGAACTTGCTTGATAGAGAATAGGCCTCATTATAAGTATTAACCTATGAACTTCATAATAGAAGTAAGTAAACCAGTTTCAGTAGTTTCCCTTGAAAGTATCTGGGGCCCTTAAAGTTTTCTTTTCTCAAATTACTTTTGTTCTGATAAAGTCAATTTCAATGAATATCAAGTTAAGCTATGATGAGATAGAAGTCACCCAAAGGCAGTTTTAGCAGGTATGGATGAGGGACGAGCTCAGACCAAACACACCACTGCAAAAAAGCCAGCAGAGATTTGTCCACCAGGCAAATTCCCAGACTTTGTGGCCTGCTGACTGCCTTGGTTCTAGGATCCCAAATCCTAGGGAATGTTTTGAATTCTAGCTTCTATTTCTGGGCTTGAGATAGCAAATGACTTGGAGAGATTGAAGACAAATAAAATGAATTTCCCAGTGTTCTCTAATGAGTTGAGAATATGAGAGAATGTTGGAGCTGGTTGACACCATTGGGTCACTGGGACAGGACTAGAGGGGCATCTAAGTGTTGTGGAGGTGTGGCATATTAGAGATGTGACAGACTGTGGCCTTAATCTGCATGTCCTTCAAAATCACCAGCAGAGTTATGAACTCTATGGGTGATCTTTGCTTCTGGTTTCCCTGAATTTAATCTCTGGGAGTGGGCCTTGAGCACCTGTGTTTCTTAAGGCTCCCAGGTTAGTTTAACATGAGGTCTGAGTTGAGATCCACTGTCCACAGCTTTTGAAGGAACTTAGAATCTAGGTAAGTTTTGTCTAAGTTACCTTGCCTAGGTCCCATAGATAGGGCTCAGGTAGCTATACTAGGTAAAGGTTTTCTCCAGTGCTCATTCTGGCATTTCTTGCTGTGCCAAGGGACCCATCTTATCTCTGGCCTTAAACTTCACCATTTCCAGGATGCTCATGCGAGGTTATATAGATTCCTTAGTGATGAATCAAAAGTATTCAGAGTATAGCAGGGCCTATCCCAAAGCTTCTCCCTCGAGCTGAGCACAAGAAGTTAACACTGTTAAACTGAAACTTTCAAGATGAGCTTTTAGTGAAGATGTGATATGCTGCATATATTTTCTGTATTTTATGATGCTTTGACGTCTTGAGGCTGTGCAGACCTGGAAAAGGACTGTCCCTCTCAGGTTTGCTAATTCATATAGATGATGAATAACTTGCAGGGGATAATGTCTTTGGTGTGAAAATCAACCAATCCTAAGTACATACCCCCTGCCTCCCTTTATCAGTCTGGAACAAGATCCCTCTGCCATAATCACCCCAGGCACAGGTTCCAGACAACTAGAGACCACACCTATAGTTCAAAGCACACCAAAATTATTATAACCAATCCTAAACCTGCTCATCTGGGCCTTACCCAATTCTTCCCATAAAAATTACAGTAAAAGCTTTTGCTTATGCTTTCTTTTCATTCATTCTGTCTCCTGACCAACCCTGATGCTTCCTTCCCTCTGTGGCCCTGCATGGTATTGCATGCCCCCTTCTCTTGGGAACTGTAGAAAATTACCTTTTTAATGGCAATCATCTAATCTGTTCATTTCACCATAACCTGATATAAAATGAGACTCCAGGTACATTTGAAAACATTTTCCTGAAGGAAATTTTCTCATGTTTTCCCTGTTTTGTCATCTTATAGACACAGCTTGTATCGTTTGGTATCTCAAAGGTCTTGTAACCACTAGATTTTAAAGCTGGAGGAAACCTAGTCCATCATCTCAATTTTATCCATAAATAGCAGAAGACTTGGTCAACAAATTTTTGAACTTCCAGGCCAGATCCCAAATCTTCCTAACTGTTCTAGAGCCGGCTTCCTCAGGCTTGGCACAACTGGCATTTTACTACAGATAATTGTTTACTATAAGATCCTATGCACTGCAAAACGTGTAGCAGCAACTCTAGACTCTTAGATGCCAATAGCATTCCCTCCCGATTGTGACAAACAAAAATGTCTGCAGACATTGCCAAATGTTCCCTGCTGGGAAAATGACCCTTGATTGGAGACTTCTTTCCTAGGGCTCTATTATCACTTACCTTTCCTTCCTCTCCTTCCTTTTCCACAAAGGCAAATCAAAGAGAATAGGAACTCACATGTTTAGAACCTATAATAATGTGAACCAGAATCATCTGAATGTCCTTTGCAGATTTTACCAAGTTTAAGTCATTGTGATTAAGGACCTAGTCTCTGGAGTTAGGTTGCTTGGTTTAAGACCCAGCTTCACTACCTCTACAACTTTAGCTTCAAGCCCCTTGTCTTAGAATTGTCTGGCCAGTTGGGAGCATTAAGTGGTTAACATCTGTCGAGTGCTTGGGATATAGTCAGGCCGAGGAATATGCTGTTTGTCAACTACTGTTAACACCACAACTCTTATTACCACTTTTATAACCCAGAGCCTCTGCTTATCTCTCTATATAAAATGGGGTCATGATACTTGCTTCTCAGGGTTGTTGTGAGTATTGAATTAGAAAAATGTGGAGGTTGTGCCTTTTGCATAATAGATGTTCAATAAATATTAGGACACTTCCCTTCCTCACTTAAGCAAATTAGTTTTGTAAAATAATCGTACAATCAATAATTGTACCCACCTGCAAAGAGCTCATAGTCCCTCCGACTTAGAGATTTCCCTTCTACAAATTTTGTTCTTGGAAACCTTGGAAGGGGTTGCATTTGTTGTGATGGGAGGGTTTCTCCACTGAACACCTAGACTGGGTGTAATATAAGTAATCTTATGACTAAGGACTCTATCCTTTTCTTGTTTTATATTTCTCCACAGAAACACTTTGCATGGCCCTGGTCAGTGCTTATAGGATGTGTGTGGTGAATAAATGAAAGAAACATAAAGTTGCCCACATAAACACTATTACCTAGGTGGCTGTCTTTCGGTATTGTCAACTGAATTCAATACCTTCTTTGTGAGACTGTGTATAAGCAACTGTTCCTAGAAATTATTTATTGTTCTGACACTATTGATTTTTCTTTTCATGGCAGTTTCTCATTATTAACACACACACACACACACACACACACACACACTTACATTGCAGTATATGAAGTACATGTGTGTGCATATCTCAGAATAATTATTTAGGGTGATTTCCTTTTCTTTCAGACTGTTCCCATGAGGAAGAGGGTATGTTTTTCTATTCCTGCCACCTCCAGTTTGTGTATATCTGAACCAGTACCTAGTAGACATTGGAAACCACTAAAATGAACAAAAAAGGGATCTTTAATGTAAACAACACACTTTATGCTGTCAGGTATTTCTAGACCTAGTCTTTTGTCTCTTTTCCATGATTTATCTATACTGGTACAGTTTTTTCCTATCCCCTACAGATTAACTGTTTTTTTTTCTTCTTAAAATAAAAGACAGCCTTGGTTTTTACAATTCAAAGTATTCCATTTATGGAGAAAGTGTATAAAAACCAAAAACCAAAATCAAACAACTGTCAGGTTGTCAGAGATTTTAAATGATGGAAAATTTGACAGAAGTTGTGGAATTGCCCACTGTCAAATGTGGGGCTGCATGAATGGGAGTGAGGATTTTAAATTACTTCCCTCTCTCTCAACCTCCCATCTTTCCCTCACTCACCTCACATTGTCCCAACATGCAGTTTCCATCAGGAGGCTCACTCTCTTGTTGACTTTTCTTCTTCCATGTCCTTCCAGGGCTCCAGGTTTTGGCTCAGAAATGAAACAGTCCCTTGGGGAGTCCACATGGAAGTCTGAAAACTGAGGTCATACAGCCATCTCCTTCCAATAAGACATCTTTGAAAATTTCCCATTTTCCCTTAGAGCCCTGTGTTCCATAGCATGCCTTAACCACCTTTACTACAAATAGGGTGAGCTGCTGCCTGTTCCTAGCTCTCTTTTATCCACTTCAGAATGCTGTGACTGCAAAGCTTTTATAATTGAATTTTGCCCTATTTTCTTACCCAAAGAGACTTGGATTGCAGTCCTTCATAGGTCAGTGCTCTATGTATGCTACAATGATGTAACTGTGTTTTTGACACTTACAGCATATGTGTGCTGGCATGACATGTTACTTAGCCCCCAAATTTCAAATCCCAGATAATGTAATGGCATTTAGATTTTTTCCCCCAATCTGCACTTCAGAATTATCTGAGGAGTTTCCAAAAATACTAGCATATGTTCCTAATCTTCAGAATTAGTGATTTAATTGGTCTGTGATATGTCCAGATCTTCAGAAGGTTTAAAAGGTTTCCAGGTGATTCTAATTTTCAGACAAATCTGGAAACACTGAATAGGGATTTCATAGACAGAGGAATGACAGATATGCCAACTGTTGACACTCAGATCTCCTTAAACAGAATGTGGTCACTAGATCAGTAGCATAAGCTGCTTCTTCAAAATGCAAGGTCTCAGGCCCCACACAGACCTATCAAATCAGAAACACTGGGTGGTGGCTCAGAACTGTTTTAACAAGCTCTCCAGTTGGTTCAACATTTGTGAAAGTTTGAGAACCCCTCTGGCACAGAGATTGTCAACCAGGAGTGATTTTGCCTCCCTACCCCTAGGGACATTTGTCAATGGCTGAAGACATTTTTTGGTTCTCATAACTCAGAAGAAGGGATGGTGTATAGGGGGAAGAAGCCAGGGATTCTGCTAAACATCCTACAGTGCACAGGATAGCCCCCGAACAGAACATTAACCAGCCCGAATGTCCATAGCCCCAAGATTGGCACTATGTTGTTGAATGATTAAGTGAATGAACATGATTCATGAAAGAAGTGAAGGGAAAGACCAAAGCTCATACAGTTAACTAAAGAAGGTATTTTTAAAGTAGTGAAAATTCATATCTATTTAGAGCATCAAAACAACCTTAGCCTGGGTCTTATAGGATCCAAACAGACATAGTCAGGCATTTCCTAAGCAATGGGCAGCTTGGCATAAACAGCATTTTCTTCAGGTGAGTATTTAGGTGTGTGAGATGCCAGAAGTGCTGGCAGTTGTTTTTCTTTTATTACACAGGGTGGTGGTGGGCTCTCATGGATGTGGCTCAGGTGAGATTAAAACTGCCACTATGTAGTCTCTTGCTATTGGCTTGATTTACGGATGAACTTCCCAAAGTTCTGTTGACTTATTTGACTTCTGTAGATGTGGACAAAATCTGAACACAGTGCCAGGGAGACAAGGAGAGTGTCTGACCTGTGAGCACTTTTGTCACTTCTTGAGACAGGTCCAGGTGTTGGAGTGGCTGGGGGAGAGGAAAGACTCTTTGTTCTACAACTTAACATGGTATTGGGATTTCATCTGGATACACAATCGGTTTTAATAGTTTTACCCCCTAGCCTTCTATGTGCCAGAACAGTGCTTGGTGTACTAAATGCATGTGTTCTAGGTAGGCATTATTATCTGCATTTTATACAGTAAAAAGCCAGGATTCAGAGAGAGCAGATACAAGAGTGGTGGAGGGTTCAAATCCTCTGACCAGAAGCCATTACTTGTTGCACCATGTCATTTTGTTTTGACAACATTCTGACAGCTCTCTAAAACCTCACCTCTTCAAAATTGGTGCTCAGCTGGCCACCAAAAGCCAGTGTAACTCAATTGATTAATTGTAGAAATGCCAGTTAGTAGATGTACTTTATAAGCTGAGTAATTTGTAGACTATGCTCAAATAAAACCTAGATGAAAACATCTATAGAAACTTCTTATATGCCATCAGGAGTAAAGTAGATGGAGGGTAATGAACCACACTTCTTAGTCCTCCTGCACTAGCACTTTAACAAAGTCCCTATGATTAATGGATATGAAATGAGTTCTGGCAGAGAAATTGTTTTCTTCTAAAATAGCTGACTGAAAAAGATTGTGTCTCCTCATCCTTTGGGATTCTTTACAAATAGGGGAGCAAGCTCCTTACCTGTGCAGACACCTGAGGCCTTGAAGTTGAATGGGTTGTTTTCCAAAACGGAGAGCCAATGATTCTCTCCTTGCTGGCTCCTAAGTATTTCCTAAGGTTTTCTGTGCAGGCCATTAAGTAGTTTCAGAAAGGAAACATGATATAGATTGAAAAGAATTCTAAATAAACACAAGTGTCATGGTCTGAGGTAAAGTTCATGTTTTCCGGACAAGTGGTGGCTCCTATGGAAAATCACATGAATACTTCCTCAGCTATAATGCAGTGTCTACAGGGGCTCTAGGGCCCGCACTCTAGTGTTTCAAAGCTGTATATACACAGGGTATTTGTGGGCGGGCTTAGATACCATTGGCTAGATCAATATAGCTCATCTCTGTGTCTGGGGGAAACTGCTCCCCAGTCACAGTTAGAGATGTAGAGAAACATTCTTCCTTCTTCCCTCCATTCTTCCCTCCCTACCTCCCTTCAATGTTTCTGTCTCTCTTCCTCCCTCCTATCTTTCCTTCCTTCAAAATATCTACTGAATTTGATTTTAGTTATAGCTTTTTTTGGTCCTATTGCCCTAATGGGTTTTAATTCCTCAATTCTAAAAGTAATCATAATGGAAGCAAACTAATATTTCTTTATCTCCCATTTTGTATTAAGCACTTCACATGTTGTCTCAATTTATCCTCATACTAATATAATGAAAAGGATAATAGATCATTATTTTACAGATGAAAAAACAAAAATTCAGAAGGTTAACTAGCTAGTGTTCAAGGTTGTCTTGGGGTGTGATCACAGGTCTGCATTATGGCAAAGCCTCTGACCTCCTTGGTCAACCATGTGGCCAGCATGTACTATGTGAACTCTGCCAGCCCTTGATAAATATATGGGAATTTAGATTATGTTGACATGCACAGATCCCCCCACAACCAGACTATTTGGTGGTTATGTCTGCACAGGCCTAATATACTGACATTTTGAATTGAGTTGAGTGAAAACAACAAAGTTGGTCTATTTCTCAACAAAATTAATTAGATATCTGTGTTATAAACAATTAATGAAACCTTATCTCTGAAGAGTATAAAAGATTGTAAAATATGTTCCAAATCCAACATATCATTTCTCAATTACTTCATTTTTTTCTTTAGGCAATTGTATATCAGAGAGTCAAATGTTTGCTGCTGCTATTGAGTATGCACAGGGCTCTGAGATAAGATTGTTGTGCTCTCAGAATTTATAATCTCCATTAACACAACAACAGAGTGAGGTGAATGTTATCTCATTTTGCAGAGATAGAAATTGAAGCTCCAAAAGAAAAACACTTTGCCCAGGAGCACTGAGTTTGGGATCAGCAATGGCTTCCCCACCTGCCAAATTTATTCATATTTTAACCAGATCAAAACCCATTTTGTTGCTGAAGAATTAATATTCATTCATTCTTGCCTTTACTCATTCAAAACATATTTATTTATCACTGATCATAACCTGATGCAATGTTGGTCTTCTGACTCCTACAGCTGGAATTTACTTGTGGAATATTGTACTTTTGATCCTATGAGATCTATTGGCAACCACTGCATTTTTCTTTTAAAATTTATGTATTGAGGTCTTACCTGTCCCAATGTTCCAAGTGCTCAAATAGTCCTGGAGAGTATGTAAGAAGAGTGCCCTGGAGAAAGAATCTTTTTCCTTCACCAAGCATAGATCTCACCAGGCTACTTTCTGTGGTTCACTGACCACTGCTCTACTACTCTACCAGAGAAGGTACAGCCAGCAACTGAGGTTTCTATGCACACTGATGTCACTATCGATTTTGAATGGGAAATGAAATAACATGAATTTATTTTCCAAAAATGCCTGGTCTTTTTGTTCAGCCTCATTGTCAAATTTTCCTTTATATTTAAAGTACTATGGGTATCCTCATAGCTAAGACCATGAAGTCAGTTTTTCTTTGCCATGCTTTCTCTATTCCCTCATATAACTTCTTACTTTATTGTGGTTCTTCTATCCTCAGCTTCAGCTACTCTCAGTCTTCATCATCATGAACTAACCCAGAATCCAAGAACTATTAAATAAAAGTGATTAACAGCCTTCATGCATACTGCTTTCTACCCACTGAAGAGTACCCCTGAATAATCCACCTATACATGACTTATGTGTAAGGCTACATCTAACATCAGGGAAATCCCTATTTACTGCTTTGTACTTGATTCTCCATGGTATCTCTGCTCTTCATATATGATCTTACTCTTTGTGTATCCAACAATGTTTATTAAGTGTCTCCAAGACTAAACTTGTATTTTGATTCATGGACTATATCCTTGAGCTGTTCTAGTCTGGTAGGAATCATAAGACAATATGCCATAAGATCATATGATCCAGTTCTCTGCATGTGAAAAGTGCAAGCTACCTGAAGAGAAGGCTGCTTTGGTGCATTCCAGAGTCTCCTTGGGCTGGTAATAAAAAAAGAGTTTATGTCCAGCCACAGTCTTATCAAAAATTACTATATATATTTAAGGTGCACAATTTGATGATTTTATATATTTATACATTGTTACATTGTCACCCAAATCAAACTAATTATCCAAGTAACAGTATTGTTACCTACAATTATCATACTATACATTAGAACTCCAGAATTTATTAATCTTGCATAACTGAAACCTTGTGTCTCTTGATCAATATTTCCTCATCCTCACTCCCAGCTCCTATGACCCAGCAATAATATTTTTAAGCATTTATCCAAAGGAATTGAAGTTAGTACTTTTGAAAAATATTTTATTTATTTATTTGACAGAGAGAAAGCACAAGCAGGTACAGTGCCAGGATCATCACCTGAGTGGAAGGCAATCATTTAACTAACTGAGGCACACAAGCACCTGAGGTTAGGATATTGAAGAGATACCTGCACTCATTACAGAATTCTTCACATAGTGAAGATATGGAAGCAATGTAAACATCAGTTGAGTGAAAGGATTTAAAAATGTGCTTTATATACACAATGAAATATTATCCAATCATAATCCTGCTTTCTCCATTTATCTTTATATTCCCTGGTTTGTTATTTTTCTTCTTCTTCTTTTTTTTTTTAAAGATTTTATTGATTTATTTGACAGAGAGAAATACAGCTACAGAGGGAACACAAGCAGGGGGAGGGAAAGAAGGAGAAGCAGGCTTCCCACCGAGCGGGGAGCCCGATGTGGGACTCGATCCTGAGTCTCCAGGATCATGACCTGAGCCGAAAGCAGTCGCTTAACCAACTGAACCACCCAGGCGCCCCTATTTTTCTTCTTTTTTTTTCAAGATTTTATTTTTAAGCAATGTCCACACCCAACACAGGACTCAAACTCACAACCCTGAGATCAAGAGCCACATGTTCCACTAAGCCAGGTACCTACTTGGTTTGTTCTTAATAGGACAGATCAGCTTAGGAGGGAGTAACAAAGTCAGCTTTTGTCTTCTGTCATTGCATACCCACACATTTTAAACTCTATCTTTACAAGCCTGTTCTCCATTGCCCTTCAGCAAGACCTCCTCCCCTCAGTAAGCCTTAATCTCTTTAAAAACAATGCCTAAATGTTTTTATTTTATTTAAATTAAATTAATTAACATATAATGTATTATTAGTTTTAGAGGTAGAGTTTAGTAATTAATCAGTTGCATGTAACATCCAGTCCTCATTAAATCAAATACCCTGCTTAATGTCCATCACACAGTCACCCCACCCTCCATCCCCTTCACCTCCAGCAACCCCTTAGTTTGTTTCCTATGATTAAAGGTCTCTAATGGCTTGTCTCCCTCTCTGATTTCATCTTATTTTATTTTCCCCTCCCTTCTCCTGTTTTATTTCTTAAATTCCACATACAAGTGAGATCATATGATAATTATCTTTCTCTGATTGACTTATTTTGTTTAGCATAATACCCTCTAGTTCCATCCCTGTTATCGCAAATGGTAAGATTTCATTTTTTTTCTTGTGGCTGAGTAATATTTCATTGTGTTTATATATGCCACAATCTTCTTTATCCATCCATCTGTGGATGGATATCAAGGTTCTTTCCATAGTTTGGCTATTGTGGACAACAATGCATAAATAATTTTTGTTGATGATAAAAGCAATGGTGACTTCTGGGCTTTTGAATTACGAGTTTGTTTGTTTGTTTTTAATTCTTCCATTGCATAATTTGGCTTATATAGCTTCTGGTATCCTATACATCCCTGATTATTTACCTTATTACTTGTATCTCTTCCAATTGTCCTCCTCCCATTTTGGCATTGCCAGCTTTCTGAACCTATCTCTACATTCTTATATTTATTACTATTGGAATTCTTCACAGGTCAGTAATTGAACATTCCAATATAAGATACAGTGATTCTAAGGGGGCCAGCATAATTCAGTACATTAACTGTCCAACTCTTGGTTTCAGTTCAGGTCATGATCTCTGGGTGGTGGGATCAGGTCCTGCCTAAGGCTTGTGCTCAGTGTGGAGTCTGATTCAGGTTATCTTTCCCTCTCCCTCTGCCCTTCCTGCATAATCTCTTCCTAAAATAAATAAATCTTTAAAAAGTAAAATACAATTATTCTTGTATTTTTGTATACATTGAAATATTTTTGTCACTGTGATATTTTATAATCTGCATTATAAGCCTTTTGGTCACTTCTATTATTACTTTGAATGCCAACAATTTTAATAGTTACCGTTTATTGTGCACCTACAATGTGTCAGTCCTTGAGCCATGATTTTTACATGTTCACACTAACCATATAAAGTATGGATTATTGCACCTGTGGATCACATGGGGGCCTGGAAAGTTTAAGCAACTTTCTTGAGACAGAACTATTAGCAAGACGCAGAGCCAAGATTTCAAGCAAGGAATGTCATCCTCCAAAGCCTCATTTGGTTACAGGTGTGTTTTCCAATATATGAGTCTAGAATGTCTTCAGGAGTTGTCACTGTGTTTACATTTCTCAAATCATATCAGAAAACACTCATTTTACCACTGCTATCACCACCACCAGTGAAAGCCATTTACTCAAATGGTTAGTGAAGAACTGAGAGTTTTCAAGAGTAATAACTTTATTTTGACTTCAGCTGACTAGTTTAAGAGCTAGAGTGTTCAGGTCCATCAAACCCATCAGTACAGTAGATGGCTGGAAGAACTGAAGATGCACAAAGTGCTGATCTTTGAAATAAGCCTGTAGGTGGAGCAATCCTAAGTACTATTTTTTAAATGTCAAACCAAAAATTTTGCATACATAAATTTTGTGTGCACATTCAAATTTTGCATGTAGATGTGTAAATTAACAAAACATTCAGAAAATATTTTGATCCATTAGTTTTACTTCTGGAAATGTATGCTAAAGCAATTATTAATAAGGATAGTAAGACTGTGCATAAATATATTCTGTATAGCTTAGCCTACATTAGTACAAAATGGGGTAAAAAACCAAATGCTTAGCTGTAGGGAAATAGGAAAATAAATTTTGTTAGGTTCACCCCATGGAGTATCAATCCTTTGAAAATGAAATTGACTTAAAATGTGTAGTGATATCAAGGGAATATTATGAAAATAATGCAGTCATAAAGTAGAGCATAAAATTATAAGTACAATGATAAAATTATATATTTTATACAGAAAAGAAATGGAAGAGGGATCTACATCTTGAGATGATGGGTGGCGGGTAATTCTTTTACCTTTTATTTCCATTTTTATTACCATAATATCTATTAAGTAGTAAATACAATAATTGATTATCTTCAGTCAATCAACTATTAATAATATTTAAGATGTCAGGCTGTTTAGCTGGGCTTAACTACAGTTGTAATTTTCCAGGGAAGGTGTTTTTGCTTTAGCTCATCCCTAAGGAATTGAAGAGAACTTAAAGCTAGTTTTCATACTCTCTTACATTGGAGAGAACTCAGATAATTATTTTTGTTTATTTGTAAGAAATTGTTCTCCAGATTTAATGGTAGGGAACACAAAGCCCCAGAAAGGTGAAACAATTTTCTGTGGTGATTCAAAGTGTGCCTACAGAGAACTGAGAGATCTGTCACTTCTGTCTGGTCTTTGATAAACTGAATGAAGGAAGATGAAGAAGATGAACCATAATGGCTGACCACACAGACCCATGGACATGTCCAACTGTTCTGAACTGTGTGCTTTTTGGAGAAGTCATCAGATGGCTTCAGAGCACACCCTCCTAGCCCATACTGTCACACCACATGTGGTGAGTAGCTCTGAGCCACTGAGACATTCCCTTGGCAGACAGCACAAATTCAAGATAATTAGCTCTCACTGAGAATCATGGTGTGGAGGGCATTATTAGAGCAGACCCTTGGGACCCACCACCACTGAGGACCAGGGGAACTCGAACGCAGAGTGCCAAGGCCCTCCTGGGGCATCTGTATAATTAGAGAACTCACGACATGTTGATGCTTTTGTATAGATAATTAAGTGATTTTTTTAAAAAGAAGTATAATTAACATATAGTCATATTATTCTCAGGTGTACAATATAATGATTTAACAATTCTGTACATTTCTTAGTGCTCATCTATTTCACCTCCTTCCATCTCCCCTCTGCAACCACCATTTTGTTCTCTATATTTAAGAGTCTGGATTTGTCCCCCCGTTTTTTGTCTTTTTTTAAGTTGTTTTGTTTCTTAAATTTCACCTATGAATGAAATCACAGAGTATTTGTCTTTCTAGGTATCCATTTTATTGCAAATGGCAAGATTTCATTCTTTTCTATGGCTAGGTAATTGTGTGTGTGTGTGTGTGTGTGTGTGTGTGTTTGTGCGTGCACACACATGTGTGCATGGATGTCTATATCTCACATTTTGTCCATTCATCTATTGATGGACAATTGAATTGTTCCATATTTTGACTATTGTAAATAATGCTATAATAAACACACAGGTACATATGCATTTTTGAATTAGTGTTTTCATTTTTGGGTGACAAATACCTACTAATGGAATTATTGGATCATATGATAGTTCTACTTTTAATTTCTAAGGACACTCTCTACATTTTTCCTTTGGGGCTATACCAGGTTACATTTCCACCACAGTGCAGAAGGGTTACTTTTTCTGCACATTCTCACCAACACTTGTTTTTTTTTTTCTAAATGTATATTTAATCATGTTTTTATTATCTTCTTTCTTTATAAGTATACAAACACCACATGGGCAGAGAATTCATCTCTCTTACTTCTTTCTTTTTTTAATATAAATTCAATTAACCAACATATAGTACAATATTAGTTTTTGATATAATGTTCAATCATTCATTATTGCATAGAATACCCAGTGCTCATCACATCAAGTGCCCTAGTTTATGCCCATCACCCAGTTTCCCCATTCACCCATGCTCTTTCCCTATCTGCAACTCTTAGCTTGTTTCCCTGAGTCCATGGTTTGACTCCCTCTCTGATTTCTTCCCATTCAGTTTTCCTTCCCTTCACTTATTGTCCTCTGCACTATTTCTTATATTCTGATATGAGTGAAACCATATGATAATTGTCTTTCTCTGCTTGACTTATTTCACTGAGTATAATACCCTCCAGTTCCATCTATGTCAATGTAAATGGTAGGTATTCATCCTTTCTGATGGCTGAGTAATATCCTATTGTATATACGAACCACATTTTCTTTATTCATTCATCTGTTTGAAGGACATCTCAGTTCCTTCCACAGTTTAGCTATTGTGGATATTGCTGCTATGAACATTGAGATGCATGTGCCCCTTCTTTTCCCTACATCTGTATCTTTGGGGTAAATACCAAGTAGCACAATTACTGGATTGTAGGGTAGCTCTATTTTTAACATCTTGAGGAACCTTATTTTCCAGAGTGGCTATACCAGCTTGCATTACCACCAACAGTGGAAGAGGGCTCCCCTTTATCTAATCCTTGCAAACATTTGTTGTTCTCTGTCTTGTTAATTTTAGCCATTCTGACTGGTGTAAGGTGATAACTCATTGTAGTTTTGATTTGTATTTGCCTGGCGTCAAGTGATGTGGAGCATTTTTCATGTGTCTATTAACCATTTGTATGCCTTTGGAGAAGTGTCTGTTCATGTCTTCTGCTCATTTATTGACTGTATTGTTTGTTTTTTGGGTGTTGAATTTGAGAAGTTCCTTATAGATCTTGGATACCAGCCCTTTATCTGTTACTTTGCTAGTTCCTGCAGCCATCTAGTTCCCCAACCACTTACTCAGACCCTTTCTTTGAGATAAGGGAATGAAAGAGCCTCACCCACCTGTCACCTACGTAGAGAGCATGCCTTCTGGCCATGACAAATACTCAACGGATTTTTTGGGATCAGATCATATTCAGGGATATGTCTTCATCCTCCTAGGATAATTTAAGTTCTTAAGAAAATGTAATTCATCTGTATAAAGATACAAATAAGTCATTATGAGTGTGTAGAGATTAAATGAACAGGGTTTTGTGGGGATATTAACAGTCAATGTAAAACATTTATAAGATTTACCATAGAAGGGAACAAACTGGAGAAAATAGGGCCATGAGTAAGGTTTATGCGACCAATAGAAATGAGTAAAATTTAATCTCTTGTTATGCAAGTATTAGAGAGGTATTGTGTTGGGGCCCTTAGGAGAAGATTCATGATTGCATATGGAAACACATGCAAATACAGATTGCTGCATAAGACCAAAGAGAAAAATGTCTTCACCAGACCCAACACAAAACACAGGTGGGAAAGCTGACCAGCTGTTCCTATGACCAAGGGCCATGAGGGACCTCAGGCAAGGCTTGTCTCCATGACTTTGTGATGATGCCATTTTGGACAATATCATCTTTCTCATCACAAAAGAGAATAAAAGCATGTCAAAATTGTGACCCCAATGCCAGGAACCTGGTTAAAATTATCTTAATTAAAATAAAGATATTTTATTTTTTTGTGTGTATGTGTGACAAAGGAAATGGTTCAGGGATGTCAGCCCACATCAATCCTAATAAAACTTTACAACTGACATAACACAATATCCACTGTTAACAATAATCAGTTGTGGCTCAACAGGGAAGATAAACTACAATATATAGTATTTGTTACCTACCAGGCCATCAAAACCAAAAATCACTCAAAAGTCTATTGGTGAGTGGTATATATGGAAAACAATACTTTGTAGAAATGGGCAGTGTTATGACTTTTTTGCAAAATAGCCTACTTAAATGAAATGTTCACTTTTCTTTTCAGGAATTCTGCTTTTATTTCATAGAAATAAAAATATGAATGTATAATAATGTAGTACATGGATGTATTTTTTGAATTATTTATTTAGATTGGCAAAAACCAGTGTAATAAGGGCTGGATGAATTATTGTGTAATTATATCATGAAATGTTATAAAGCCACTACAAAGAATGATTGAAAACTATACCACATACTCAGAAGAAACTACACACTTTTTGAGAAAAAAAATAATGGAGAAATGTACATAACAAATGTCCTTTCTCTTGTAAATTAAACAGCAATGCAAAGCTTGCTTATTTCACATTTATCCTTTCTTTCTTTCTTTCTTTCTTTCTTTCTTTCTTTCTTTCTTTCTTTCTTTCTTCTTTCAAATATAATTAACATACAGTGTTCAGGTTTACAATATAATGATTTAACAATTCTGTACAGTTCTCAATGCTCACTAAGGTAAGTACCCTTAATCCTCTTTATCTATTTCCCTCATGCCTCCACTTCACCTCCTTTCTGGCAACCATTAGTTTCTTTTCTGTATTTAACAGTTTGTTTTCTGTCTTTTTTTTCTTTGTTCATTTATTTTTTTCCTTAAATTCCACAAATAAGTGAAATTATATGGTATTTGCTTTTCTCTGGCTGATTTATTTCACCTAGTAGTATACCTTCTGGTCCATCCATGTCATTCCAGATGCCAAGATTTCATTATTTTTTCTGGTTGAGTATTCACCCCCCCCCCCACACACCTTCTTTATCCATTCATAAAAGTCAAAAACACAAGAAATAATAAGTGTTGGCAAGGATGAAGTTAAAAAGAAAAATTGTGCACTGTTGGGTACAATGAAAATTGGTGGTGTCACTCTGGAAGTCTGTATGAAGGGTCCTTAAAAATTAAAAATAAAAATACCTTATGATCCAGTAATTCCACTATTGAGAATTTACCCAAAGAAAACAAAACCACTAATTTGAAAAGCTATATATCCACCCTTATATTGAATGCAGTATTATTTAAAACAAAGTTGTTATATGGGTGTACATTTGTATGTTAATATATACCTGTAGGAAATTTATTATGGGAAGTAACTAGATTGCTTCCATTACTTGTTAGAAATTTGGAGCCTTAGAATATATGTGATTTCGGTGGATAATCTTTTTAATGTATTGTTGTATCTTATTAGCAGGATATTGTTAAGAATCTTGGCATCCATATTCATCAGAGATATTGGTCTGAAGTTCTCCTTATGGGATCTTTGTCTATTTGGGGATTAGAGTAATGCTGGCTTCATAGAAAGAGTCTGAAAGTGTTCCTTCTGTTTCTATTTTCTGAAACAGCTTCAGGAGAATAGGTGTTATTTCTCCTTTGAATGTTTGGTAGAATTCCCCAGGGAATCTGTCAGGTCCTGGGCTCTTGTTTTTTGGGAGGTTTTTGATAACTGCTTCAATCTCATACTAGATATTGGTCTACTCAGATTGTCAATTTCTTCTTGTTTCAGTCTTGAAAGTTTATAGTTTTCCAGGAATGCATACATATCTTCTAGGTTGTTTAACTTGTTGACATATAACTGTTGATAGTAATTTCTGATGATTGTTTCTATTTCCTTGATGTTAGTCGTGATCTCTCCACTTTCATTCACAATTTTATTAACTTCGGTCTTCTCCCTTTTCTTTTGGATTAGTTTGACCAATGGTTTATTGATCTTATTAATTCTTTCAAAAAACCAGCTTCAAGTTTCATTGATGTGTTCTACTGTATCTCTAGTTTCTAATTCATTGATCTCTGTTCTAATCTTAATTATTTCTCATCTTGTGTGGGGGTTGGTTTAATTTGTAGTCAATTTTCCAGTTATTTAGGGTGTAATGAGAGTTGGTGTATTTCCGATTTTTCACTTCTTTGAGTGAGGCTTGGATGACTCTGTATTTCCCCTTAGGACTGCCTTTGCTATATCCCATAGGTTTTTTATTTTTTTATTTTTTATTTTTTTTTTATTGTTACTTAAATTTTTCTTCCAGTGTTCCAAGATTCATTCCCCATTCCCCACACCCAGTGCTCCACGCTTTAGGTGTTCCCAGTACCCACCACCAGGCTCGCCCATCCCTCCACACCCCTCCAAGTCCCTCAGTTTGTTTCTGTGTCCAAAGTCTCTGTTGTTTCGTTTCCCTCCCTAGATTACCCTAGTTCCCATTTACTTTCCTTCTCCCACTGTCCTCCAGGTTACCCCTCATGCACCACAAGTAAGTGAAACCATGCGATACTTGACTTTCTCTTCGTGGCTTATTTCACTCAGCATTATCTCTTCCAGTC
>PITA01013127.1:0-19466 GCA_004023965.1 Spilogale gracilis
GCCCCGTGCAGGCCAGACCCTAGGGACCTGCCCTCCCACCGTGCTCAGGGCGGGGCCTCAGTTCATCTCCCAAAGCCCCGTGCAGGCCAGACCCTAGGGACCTGCCCTCCCACCGTGCTCAGGGCGGGGCCTCAGTTCATCTCCCAAAGCCCCGTGCAGGCCAGACCCTAGGGACCTGCTCGCCCACTGTGCTCAGGGCCTTCCCAGCCACCCAGCCAGAAGCCCAGGGCGACCAGGGCAGTGCTCACTCCCCTGCCTGTCTCCCCACCGCACCCCCTTCCAGATGGCTCTCATCACGTGCCTGGGAGGCGGAAACTGGGAGGTGCAGAACCCCCACGCGGAGGATCTGGGAGAGCAGGGCTCGCCCCCGGGGTCTGCGGACCCCGACGGAGGAAAACGCTGCCGCGATGCCAAGGGAGCCGACCGTCCAGCCGCATCGTAGCCCGTGGAGCTAAGTGTTCGGGCCTGGGAGCTGCCGGGTGTGCGGAGGGCAGGGTTGAGGGCAAAGTAACACTTCCTGTTTTCCAATAGGAAGAAGAAGCACGGCCAGGCCACCCCAGCTACGCACACGCCTTCCTGCGGCCCGGACCTGGAGGGGGGCCTGCCCTTGCCCCTGCATGTGCCCCCCAAGGTGCTTCAGTCAAATGAGAGGGCTAGCGTGGGGGAGGGGGGGGCAGGCCAGTCTTACACTGGGGACACCGAGGCTCCAGGGGGCAGCCAGCCCAGCCTCCTCAGCGGCGATGCGGGGCCCACCAGGCGCAGACCCCTGCCCTCCCAGGAGTTCCCGCCAGCTGTGAGCTCCGCGCTGATCCAAGCCTCACAGCAGCTCGGGTTCTGGGGAGATCCTGAGCCCCACTGGTGGAGTCAAAGAAAGAACCATTTTGCAGGAATTTTTAATTAAAAATCAATGTAACTAATACTTAGAATTTCAAGAGGATATCGGAGGATGGAGTTTAATGCTCAGCAAACTTTCCTCAAATCCTCTTCCACTGACCCCCAACGTCTGCCTTCCTGCCCCCCATCCTGCCTCCGCACAGCCCTGTGTGTGCAGCTGCCTGTCCATCTCTGCTCCCTGTATTTCACCCTTACTCCTGCTGTAAGCAAATATCTGGTTCTTTCTCCCCGTATCCAGACGCTCTCACCGCTTGCCTCCTTGCCTCTCCAGCTCTCTCTGCCCCCTGCCCCGCCCTCAGCCAGGTTCCAAAGCAGGAGAGCAAGGAAGGCAGCTGGCAAAGACAGGGTCCACTTGGGCGGGGAAGGGTCAGGGGACAGGCGGTGGAGGCCCCTGGGGGAACAGTGTGGTCCCTGTTCACCCCCACGGCACAGAGAGGAAAAGGAATCTCTTCTTCCTTCTGGAAGGTGGCTGGCATTTAGAATTCCTCAAGAGCCATCACTAAACTGCCATATGCACTCAGCTGAGGATACCCACCCTCGTCCCATCACTGTCCTCCAACGGTTGGTAAACCTTTACAATGTGTCATGACTTGCTCAGGTTCACGGCAAGACTGGAAATACGTTCCAGACGCCAGGCTCCCAGGCTGGCCCCCCTGCCGCCGCCCCGGCCTCCCCCCACTGCCGCGGCCCGGCCTCCCCGCCCCTGCCGCCGCCTGGGCCTCCCCACTGCCGCCCCGGCCCCCCCACTGCCGCCCCGGCCTCCCCACCACCGCCCGGCCCCCCCACTGTCAGACTCCTTGGAGTTGGTGAGGGACACAGTGGGGCATATTCTGCTGCTGACCAGGCTTGGAATCAAGAGGTGCCCATGCCACGGGTCACCACTGCCCACAGGGACGGCTCAAGTACTTTAAGTGAATTAAATTCATTTACCACTTACTCTGTGCCTTAGCGTAAGCCCCGAAAAGAGATCAAACCCAGGAAACAATTAAATATGATCTCCTGCCAGTAGGGCATGCGAATCATTTCCATCATGGAAAAAAACCAGGCAGGCAAACAATAGTGCATTGAAACCAGTTAGTTATGCAACCGAGCCTACATGGTCAAAGTCCTCCTGGCTTTCGCTTAACACAGGGAGTTCAGGTTAAGGGGCCGCCTGCTTCTTGATGGGTTGATCGTTCTTGAGATGAAGAAACATCATCTTTTCCCCAGATTCCTCCTCTGGCCTGAAGCCCAGGTGCTGCCTCCAGCGCCCTCCTGCAAAGGCAGAGAACATTCTGCCGGCTCCTCGTGCCCTTCTGAGTCCCAACACCCCCATGTTACCCAAACTAGATCCCTCAGGAACCCCTCCCTGGGTCCCTCCTGGCCCTTGCTTCTTCCTGTGACATTTTCCCATGGCCTCTGGTGCCCCTCCCTTCCTCTAGTCCTGTCTCTGCCTCAGGCGCTATCACCTGGACAATGATTTGTCTTCCTAAACCTCAGACTGGGTCACTGTTATCCCTTAGCAGAAGTCCTCCTTCGGTCAATGAAAGGGGATGGAAGTGACGTGTCACATATGGCCCAAGTGGTAAGGGCCATGCCTGCTGGGGGATGGTCCCCTCTCCCTGTGCCACAGGGGCTGGCCGCGTGCCAATGAGGCTGCTCCACGCGCCCGGGCCCCGTCCAGAGCCCCCGAGGGACAGTGGGAGGCATGGCCTGCACGGCCCACACAGCACAGTGAACAGCAGGGATCGTGCCAGTGACCTTGAAGCTCCCTCCTGTTGAGTGATGGCGTGGTGGGGAGAAGCTCTAGCTGTTTCCTTCTACAGAAAATGTCATGACTTCCCCGAGTCCACAACCAGCAGATGAGTCTGAATCAGGGAAACAAAACAAGAAGCCCAAAAGCTAGTATCGTACAAGAAAGAATTTGATGGACATCTGTCCCGGTTCCTGGGAGGGAGACTCTGAGTCCCTGGGATTTCGCAAACAGGAGTGTCTTCACTGTTCATGAGTCCCTGGTTTATATCTGGGTTTATGCTAATGACTGGCTCACATGGGACCCTAGATCGCTGCAGGATGCCCTGACCATGCTGGGAAGGCCAACCATGTGATTGATTAGACTTAGGGCTTGGAGCCACTAGCACTGGCCTCACCTTCCAACCTCCAGGGAAAGGTGGGGGGCTGATCATCAAGTTCAGTCACATGGCCAGTGGTTCACTCAGCCATCTGGAATAAAACCTCAACACGAACTCTGCACACTACAGCTTGGGGGAGCCTTCTGGCTGGTGGGCGCGTCAAGGTGCTAGGAAGGTGATGTGCCTTGTTCCTGTGGGGACAGAACACAGCTCTCCACTGGGGACCCTTCAGAACTTGCCCTGTGGACATCTTCATTCTGAGTCATATCCTTTATAATAAAACCATAGCCACAAGCATAGTACTTTCCCGAGTTCTGTGAACCAGGTTCGTGAATTATCAAGCCGGAGGGGGCCCACGGGAAACTCCCAGATGTGCTGTTGCTGGTCAGTCAGGAATGAGGGCAGTCTTGTTGTGGACCACACCCTTTAATCTATAAGGCCTGCTTTCCCCCCAGAGCTGGACCACTGTGTGCCGGCTGGGGTCAGAATCTCTAGGCAAACGGGTCAAGCAGTAGGTCAAGCTGGGCGATCGGGGCAGGAGATCGGGGGACTCGGCATGATGGGGCAGAGACGGAGTCTCTCCAGTCTACTTCTTCAGCCTCTCGCATTCCCATCTCCTTGCGGACAAAACTATTTCTTGCTGAGACTCTGCATTCAGCCTGGTATCAACGGCCCTAACAGGGAGCCCTACCAAGCATCTCCCCTCCCAGAGAGTGTGGTGCTTACGCCGGGCTGGTGAGGGCAGCCCACTCCCTCAGTCCAGTGTCCTCTCTGTTTAGTCCACATTCGTACCCTGTGCATACATTTTTCAGGGGTTAGGCCGTAATGCACAGTTCCCAGGGACAGCTGGTCCCTTGAGTCAGCTCCTAATTTGCCTTCTAGGAATTTCTAAAAGCTCAGTTGAACATCAGGATGCAAAGGGAAAGTACACATGCCCCTTAGGGTGGTCCAGTTCTCCTGCATCAGCTTCAAAACGGCCTGCCTAGAAGGTGGCTCAAACTGAAAATACACCACTTCAAAAAAAGAAAAAAGTGAGATGAAATAACAGATGACATTCATCATTCCAGTCCAGCGCGCAGTGAGCCTTTACACTGAGTCTGCCAAGGCTCCGGGGAGGGGCTGGTGGGGGGGGGGGGTAAAGAGAAGCACGACACACCCTTCGGCCTCAAGGCCCTGACTATCTATTTGCAGGAACAAAGTTTATAAATGGAAAAAGTACTGCAGGGCCGGCCAGGATTGAATTTCCAAGTGAGTTGGACAGATCGAGAGTCAGTCTGGGGAAGAATTTAAAGAAAGAATTGAACCTTAAGGAAATGTCCCAAACGATGTGGTCTCCAATGGGCTTTTACCAAAGAAAAGATTTGTTTTTTAAAATCAGCTACTTTCATTTGCAATGACATGGATGGAACTGGAGGGTATTATGCTGAGTGAAATAATCAGAGATCAGAGAAAAGACAACCTTCATATGATCTCTCTGATATGAGGAATGTGAGAGGCAGGGCGGGGGGAGGGAAAAAATAAAACAAGATGGGACTGGGAAGAAAAACAAACCATAAGAGATTCTTCATCTCCAGAAACAAACTGAGGGTTACTAGGGGGTGGGGGGAGGGATACGGTGGCTAGGTTATGGAAAAAATAAAAATTAATTAAAAAAATAAATAAAATTACTACTTTTTTAATTTAAAATTTATTTTATATTTTCAGTGTTCCAAGATTCATTGCCCATGCCCCACACCCAGTGCTCCATGCAATCTGTGCCCTCAGTGCCCACCACCGGGCTCTCCCATCCCCTCACCCCACTTCCTTCCAAAACCTTCAGTTTTTTCCTCAGAGCCCACGGTCTCTCATGCTTCATCCCCCCTCTGATTTATCCCAATTCACTATTAAAAAGATGGAAAAGCTTCCATGGTCATGGATGGGAAGAATAACGTTGTTTAAAATGTGTGCCCAGAGCAGTGCATACTTTCAGTGCCGTCCCAATTAAAACTCCACCAGCATTTTTCAAAGTGCTGAACAAACAATCCTAAAATTTGTATGGAACCAGAAAAGACCCCAGATCGCCAAGTAAACATTGAAAAACAAAGCTGGGGGCATCACGTTGCCTGATTTCAGGCTTTATTACAAAGCTGTGATCACCAAGGCAACATGGTACTGGCGCAAAAACAGACCAAAAAATAGACCAATGGAACAGAGCGGAGAGCCCAGATATGGACCTTCAACTCTATGGTCAACTTATCTTCGACAAAGCAGGAAAAAAATATCCAATGGAAAAAAGACATTCTCTCCAATAAATGGTGCTGGGAAAATTGGACAGCTACGTATAGAAGAATGAAACTAAACCATTCTCTTATACCACACACAAAGATAAATTTGAAATGGATGAAAGACCTCAACGTGAGGCAGAAATCCATCAAAATCCAAGAGGAGAACACAGGCAGTAACCTCTTTGACATCGGCCATGGCAACTTCTTTCAAGACACGTCTCCAAAAGCAAGGGAAACAAAAGCAAAAATGAACTTCTGGGACTTCATCAAAATAAAAAGCTTCTGTACAGCAAAGGAAACAGTCAACAAAACAAAGAGGCAACCCACAGAATGGGAGAAGATATTTGCAAATGACACTACAGACAAAGGGCTGGTATCCAAGATCTATAAAGAACTCCTCAAACTCAACACCCAAAAAGCAAATAATCAAGTCAGAAAATGGGCAGAAGACATGAATGGACACTTCTTCAGAGAACAGACACATGAAAAAATGTTCACCATCATAAGCCATCAGGGAAATTCAAATTAAAACCACATTGAGCTTATACTAGTCAGAATGGCCAAAATTAACAGGACAGGAAACAAGTGTTGGAGAGGCTGTGGAGAAAGGGGAACCCTCTTTCACTGTTGGTGGGAATGCAAGTTGGTGCAGCCACTTTGGAAAACAGTGTGGAGATTCCTTAAAAAACTAAAATTAGCTATTTTCATCATATACTCTTAACATCCTGAAATCATAGCAAAACCCATAGTCATAAAATGTCTGGACACCATGGTCAGGAGGCTGGGCCACCACACTCACCTAGCAGAGAGGTTGAGTCTTAAGGATGACTTTCCAAAGAGGAGAGAGGACCAGCCAGCCCCTTTGCCACCAGCTCCTTTCCTCTTTGCTCCTTGAGAATCTGGTTTTGCCTCTAGTGTGTGACACTTTGAAGGGTACATAGGGTACCCCAAAACCAGCCCACAAGAGGTCAAGTGCAAAACACATGTAGAGTTATTTGGGTGTACTGAGAATGGAAGTCAACATATGCTCTGCAGAAGATCCTGCCTTCACTTGGATGAGCTCAGTCAGAAGGACAGACAGCAGGCTCCCGGCCAAGCTACAGGGAATGATGCTCCCCCATGCACACACCAAAGAATAGAGCCCAAAGCACCCTCTGGGACTGGACCCCAAAGAAATGACTGAGTGTGGGCAATCCACACATAGCCCAAGTGGTGGCTGTGGCTGGAGTTGTGGTGCAGTGGGCAGACAAGCCCCAGGAACCCTCAGGCAGCGCAGCACTGAAGGGCAGCAATCGTGTGTCCCCAGACCAGGGGGGCTGTGACTGAGATCGGAGCCTAGACATCCGCTGCAGAAACAGGCAGCAGGATGCTATACCCAGGTGAGATTTAAATCAAGACAAGTCTTCCCTGGATTAGTCTCCCTTACCCAGTGTGGGTTAGGGGTCCCTGCTGAGGACTCCTGCAATATCCTTCTCTCAACCTGACATTAGAATCCTCCATTTCCCAGTCTATCTCCCCAATAGAATGTCCGCACCTTGGGGACAGCTTCCGTGTCTGATTCAGCTTTGTGGCCACCAATGTCCTACACATAGCGAATGCTCAGAAAATGTCCATTGCTGCTGTTGCGTGTAAACTGAGGCAGAGGCTTGGCATGGAGCACACAGCTGCGTTTTGGAGAGCCGGGTCCCAAGACCCCGTGGAGGGGCAGGGTCTCCCCAAGCACCTGAGACCTCGCACTGCTGTGGACACTTAGCCTAGAGGCCATCTGCTGAGCAGAGGGGCTCAGAAACTCGGTGGGGGCGGAGTCTGTGGGAGGGCGGTCACTGGAGCCCGTGGTCGCTGGAGCTGAGAGCGTCACCAGAGTGATCATGAGAACACGCACTGTGTCCCTCACGGCCACTGAGCATGAAGACCTACTCGGGTAGGAAAGCATACACTGATCACGCTCAAGCCACGCAATCCAAAGTCTATAACTGTCCACCTGACAATGGCTCTGCCTTTCCCCGCCCTTGGAGGGAAGAAGAGGAGCTGTGCTCAAAATGGAACCTGTTTTCTCTTGTGACTTAGAGATGGTGTTTTTGAGCACACATTTCAAGGGCCTCCAAATACGCTCCCAGCTCTCCTCCCCATCATCCAGAGCAGCTGAGCGGCAGCAGCGGTAGAACGCTCCAATCACAAGTTCGCCCTGCAGACGTGTGCCCACGAGGAAAGCAACCCTTACCATGAATCACCAGGCCTGGCCAGAGTCGAATCAAACTAAAAGTAGAACTGAAACGTAATGGGAAGGGAACTTGCCTCCAAGTAGGGTCAGGGAAATAGCGGGGAGGGAGAGGGTCAAAACAGCATCTGTATAGCTCAGAAGGAGCCTCTTCGCATCAGCCAGTAGTTCTATGAGCCCCAGGCCGACAGGCACCGTGTGGGCCCTTCCTGAGTGCTCTGGGCAGTGAGCAGGGAGCCGGCCCGGGCCAGGCGTCCGCGGGAGGGCCAGCCCTACGTGCAGGGCAAGGTCTCCGCCGCCCCCATCCGCTGCCAGAGAAACCTGACCCATGGTGGCACACTCCTCACATTTTAAAGACATTTCTGCCAGTCAGTGAGTGCTGTCCCACTGGGGACAGCGTCTGCTGACATGAAAGGCTGCCATCCCCTTTCAGTCCCTCCAGGGGCACGGTCAGTCATTCATTTCCCTTCTTGTTGGAGAAAGTCAGTGGGCTGGGGACAAGAACGGGTCACGTGTTTTCCTTGGGACAGCTCCTGTCTTCCAGGCCATCTTCTTAGTGACTCATGCATGTCAGGTCAGTGCGCAAAATAACCCTGGGCCATCGACGACTGTCTCCACTCACCTGAGAAAGCCAAGAGAGGCTTAGCCCCAGACAGGCACACTGCAGGGCCCACATCTGCCCACCCTGGGCATCTGGAGGGAAGGGGGCAGGGTCACCGAAGGCTCTTGGTGCCCGGCCTCGCCGTCCCTGCTGCAGTGGGGGGGCTGCCAGAGGGCACAGTGGGGAGCCCAGGACAGGGCTCAAAAACACCTCCCAACGATCGGTAAATCGGGAGGGCTAGCTTCACTCGGGCTTGGTTTTGCTTGATCCACACGTGAAAACCTGTCCTGCCCCAGCGACAGCCCGGGCGTCTCTCTGCTGCAATTCTGTGTTGGCCAAGCTGAGGAATTCAGGGGTGGAACATGGCAGTCTCGACTCCCTCATCTGTTCCTAAGATGACATGTGTCCGGGTCCTACATCGACCCAATTTCGAATGAAACCAAGTCTCTCAAGAGTGAGAGACTTCACAAGGGAAGGGGCCGCAGAGACAACAAAACCTCAGAGAACACACATGGGAAGGAGGAGAAATGAAAACGAAAGGGAAGAGAGAAGATAGAATAAGAAACTAAGAAGACAGAGAGGTTTTCCCAGGAAGTCGTGTCTGCACGTGCACTCTTTGTCTGCGGGGACCGCCATAACCAAAGTACTACAGCCTGGGCGACCTCAGCGACAGAAATGTATCGTCTCACAGCTCCGGAGACCCAATGTCCCAGACCAGGGGGTCAGCAGGGGGGCTTCCTTCTGAGGGCTGTAAGAGGGATTTGGTCCAGGCACCTCCTTGTACTTCTGGTGGTTTGCTAGCCATCGTTGGTGTTCCTTATCTTGTAGCAGCTTCCCCCAATCTCTGCCGCATCTTCACCTAGTGCTCTCCCTGCGCTAGTCTATGCCCAAATTTCCCCCTTTTATATGAATATCAGTCATTCTGGATTAGGCCACCCTGATGGCCTCATTTTAAATCGATGACTTCTGTAAACATTCTATCTCCAAATAAATTCACATTCTAAGGTACCGAGGGTTAGGGCTCAGAACGTCTTTTTAGAGGGACATGATTCAGCCCATAATGGCATGCATCTTACTCATTTTTAAGAAGGGGCCTACGCCTGTGACTTTCAGAGGACTTTTGCAAGAGAAATCCTTTGAAATAAATCCATCAGATAATTGCCAACTGCTGCCTCTGTTTGAGTAGAGAGCAGTGAGGGTGTGGAGCCTTTTACACTAAATTCAAATTTCTCATGTGTTCCGTTGTATGACATGTACTCGTGTGTGAGTTAGACACCTTAAAGCATCACTTGTATTATTTGGCCAAGACCCGTATTATAAAACCTTCTCTTCTCTCTCTCCCCCCTACCTCTTCCACTGGAAGATGATGATGTTCTTCATTCACTGAAGATTCAAAGTCAGCAACAGCTGAAAAGAAAGAAAATCCTTGGTAATATAAAAAAATGGCTCCTCTTGAAGGCAGTATCAGGTGGTATCTGTCGGAAACCGGTGCGGGACGTTCTGGGTTCAAATCCTAGCTCTGCTGTTTGAGAGCTGAGCTACCTGGAGAAGATTCCCTAAGTCTATAGTTCCGTCTCCCATCTGTAATAAGGGGCAAAAACAGGACCTCCCTCATGGACCTGTGAGAATGAATATGATGTGAAATGGATAGATCACTTGAAACAGAGCC
Source organism: Spilogale gracilis (assembly GCA_004023965.1). Taxonomy (NCBI): domain Eukaryota; kingdom Metazoa; phylum Chordata; class Mammalia; order Carnivora; family Mephitidae; genus Spilogale; species Spilogale gracilis. Next base: position 9,758 of record PITA01013127.1, read on the forward strand.
TGAAGCTCAGTAACCCCCACATAAGTACTTGCTATTAGTTAATAGTTAATATTTAAACTATTTTGTTTTAAGTCAAATATCAACTTTACCTCAGATGAATTTTTAACCACTGTAAAGCACATGGAAGATTGAGCCGAAAGTACAAAAGAAGACAACAAAGGCAACAGAGCTGGAGGTGTAGGTCCAGGCGCCTGGGTGGCTCAGTTGGTTCAGCCACTGCCTTCGGCTCAGGTCATGGTCCTGGAGTCCCGGGATCGAGCCCCACATCGGGCTCCCAGCTCCATGGGGAGTCTGCTTCTCCTTCTGACCTTTTCCCCTCTCGTGTTCTCTCTCACTCTCTCTCAAATAAAGAAATAAAATCTTTAAAGAAAAAAAAAAGGAAAAAGAAGAAGTAATTGGAAGCGAGGCTGGGAAAAGAATGATCATGATCAGAAGGAATCACCCCCAGCAGTTGGTGAGGCGGCGGCGGCGGCTCGGGCTCCCCGGGGCCTGTGGGAAGGACGCTACGGTACAGAACGAAAGCCTGCCAAGGGAGAGGCGCTGAGAGCCAGGAAGGTAGTGGCCCTCAAGGAGGGGACTGGGCATTGGGAAGCACAATCAGACAGAACATAGGAATGGCCGCAAAGGCCCAACGGTCAATCTGCTTGACAGGCCACCTCTTAACCGGGTTAAGGCAGTGGCCTGCTCTAGGGTCTCCCCACCCTGCCTTCCACACCGCTGCTCCCACCCCAAATCTCCACACACAGCCAGAGTGATCCTGTTAAAACATAAATTAAATCATATCACTTAGGAGAAGCCAAAGTCCCTATGATGGCCTGCGCAGGTTCTGCCTGACCTCTCTACTCCTTACCCCTGAAACATATCAGGCATGATCATGCTTGTCTAACCTTACTACTGCTGTGTGACAAACTACCCCAGACTGAATGGCTTTAAACAGCACAAGTTTGTCCCATAGTTCTAGAGGTCAAAAATCCAGGATCAGTCTCGCTGGGCCAAAATCAAAATGGTAGCAAGGCCAAGTTCCTTCTGAAGGTTCTAGGTGAGAATCCATTTCCTTGTCAAGGCTACCTTCTAGCAGCCGCGTGTGTCCCAGGGCTCATGGCTTTTTCAACCACCTCCAAAGCCAGCAGCTGAGTGTCATCATGCCTCGTTCACAGATTCTCTCCCTCTTGCCGCTCTCTTGCAAAGACTCTTGTGGCCATATTGGGCCCACCTGGGTAACTCAGGGTAATCTCCCCATCTCAAAATTCTAAACTTAATCACATCCACAAAGTTCCTTTTGCCATTAAGGGAACATATTCAGTTTTCTGGGATTAGGGTGTGGCCATCTTTGATGGGCCGTTATTTAGGTTACCCCATACCTCAAGAATATTCTTCAACCAAATACCCATCTGGCTCACTTCCTGTAGGCATTACCTAAAAGGTACTTTCTTAATGAGGCCTTACCTGACTACCCTCTTTGAAATTTTGATACACCTATTCTTACCCCTTACCTCCCGTTTCTGTTTTTTCTCTTTAGTGTGTATTTCATGGAGATATTTTCAGTTATTATGTCACCCCACCAGTATAAAATCTATATGCAGGCATTTTTTGTTTGTTTGGGTTTTTTTTTTTGATAAAAGATGGAATACAGATTTACACACACACAAAAAAAATAGCACTGAAAATGGCTACTACATGAGTAAATATATAAAATCATTTCTTCTTATTTGAATCTCTTTAAGATCTAAGTAACCAGGACACCTGGATGACTCAGTTAGTTAAGTGCCCAACTCTTGATTTTGGCTCAGGTCACAATCTTAGGGTTAAGGCCCACATTAAGTTCTGTACTCAGCAGAGTCTGCTTGAGATTCTCTCTCCCTCAGCCCCTCCCCCACTCGTGTGCATGCTCTCTCCCTCTCTCACTCTCTTTCTCTCTAAAATAAATAAAATCTTTTATTATGATATGTTAGTCACCATACAGTACATCATTAGTGTTTGATATAGTGTTCCAGGATTCATCGTTATGAATCACCCAGTGCTCCATGCAAAGCCCATCACTGGGCTAAACCATTCCCCCACCCCCCAACCCCTCTAAAACTCCGTTTGTTTCCAGGAATCCACACTTCCTCAAGGTTCATCTCCCCCTCTGATTTCCCCCTTCATTTTTCCCTTCCTTTTCCTAATGTCCTCCATGCTATTCTTTTATGTTTCACAAATAAGTGAAACCATATAATTGACTTTCTCTGCTTGACTTGTTCGGTTTATCATAATCTCTTCCAGCTCCATCTACGTTGATGCAAAAGTTGGGTGTTCATCCTTCCTGATGGCTGAGGAATATTCCATTGTCTGTATGGACCACATCTTCATCCATTCGTCTGTTGAAGGGCATCTCCTCTCTTTCCACAGTTTGGCTATTGTAGACATTGCTGCTATGAACATTGTGGGCAGGGATGGCCCTTTTTTTCACTACATCTGTATTTTGGGGGTAAATTGCCCAGTAGTGCAATTGCAATCCTAGGGGAGCTCTATTTTTAACTTTTTAAGGAACCTCAACACTGTTTTCCAAAGCAGCTGCACCAACTTGCATTCCCACCAACAGTTTAAGAGGGTTCCCCTTTCTCCGCAGCCTCTCCAACATTTGTTGTTTCTTGTCTTGTCCATTTTTGCCATTCTAACTGGTGTACGCTGGTATCTCAATGTGGTTTTAATTTGAATTTCCCTGATGGCTAATGATGGTGAACATTTTTTTCATGTGTCTGTTCTTTGAAGAAGTGTCCACGCGTGGCTTCTGCCTATTTTCTGACTTGATTATTTATTTTTTGGATGTTGAGTTTGAGTAGTTCTTTATAGATCTTGGATACCAGCCCTTTGTCTGTAGTGTCATTTGCAAATATCTTCTCCCATTCCATGGGTTGCCTCTTTGTTTTGTTGACTGTTTCCTTTGCTGTGCAGAAGCTTTTCATCTTGATGAAGTCCCAGAAGTTCATTTTCGCTTTTGTTTCCCTTGCCTTTGGAGACGTGTTGAAGAGGTTACTGCCTATGTTCTCCTCCAGGATTTTGATGGATTCCTGTCTCACATTGAGATCCTTCATCCATTTCAAGTTAATCTTTGTATATGGTGTAAGAGAATGGTTGAGTTTCATTCTTCTATATGTAGCTATCCAATTTTCCCAGCACCATTTATTGAAGAGACTGTCTTTTTTCCACTGGGTATTTTTTTCCTGCTTTGTCAGAAATACGTTGACCATAGAGTTGAAGGTCCATTTCTGGGCTCTCTATTTTGTTCCATTGTTCTGTGTTTGTTTTTGTGCCAGCACCATGTCACCTTGGTGATCACAGCTTTGTAATATAGTTTTAAATCAGGCAACATGATGCCTCCAGGTTTGTTTTTCTTTTTCAACATTTCCCTGGTGACTCAGGTTCTTTTATAATTCCATACAAATTTTAGGATTGTTTGTTCCAGCACTCTGAAAAATGCCAATGGTATTTTGATCTGAGTGGCACTGAAAATATAGATTGCTCTGGGCAGCACAGACATTTTAACAATGTTTATACTTTCGATCTATGAACATGGGATGTTTTCCCATCTTTTTGTGTCTTCTTCAATTTCTTTCATAAGTGTTCTATACTTTCTAGAATATAAATCCTTCACCTCTTTGGTTAGGTTTATTCCAAGGTATCTTATGGGTTTGGGTGCTATTGTAAATGGAATCAATTCCCTAATTCCTCTTTCTACAGTTACATTATTAGTCTATGGGAAAGCAACTGATTTCTCTGTACTGATTTGTATCCTGCCACATTACTGAATTGCTGTATGAGTACTAGTAATTTAGGGGTGGAGTTTTTGGGTTTTTCACATGAAGTATCATACCACCTATGAAGAAAGAGAGTTTGACTTCTTCTTTACCAATTTGAATCCCTTTTATGTCTTTTTGTTATCTGATTGCTATTGCTAGGACTTCCAGTACTATGTTGAACAATGGTGCTGAAAGTGGGCATCCTTGTGTTCCTGATCTTAAGGGAAAGGCTCTCATTCCCCCCATTGAGAATGGGCTTTTCACAGACAGTTTTGTGAAACTGAGGAATTTTCCCTCTATTCCTACACTCTGGAGAGTTTTAATCAGGAAAGGATGCTGTGTTTGTCAAATGTTTTTCTGCATCAATTGAGAGGAACATATTAATGTGTTCTATCACATTGATTGATTTATGAATGCTAAACTACCCTTGCCTCCCAAGGATAAATCCTGAAGGATAATCCTGAAGGATAATCCTTTTAATGTACTGTTGGATCCTATTAGCTGGGATCTTGGTTGAGAATTTTGGCATCTATATTCATCAAGGATACTGGTTTGAAATTCCCCTCTTCGATAGAGTCTTTGCCTAGTTTTGGGATCAAGGTAATGCTGGCCTCGTAGAATGAGTCTGGAAGTTTTCTTTCTGTTTGTATTTTTTTGAAACAGCTTCAGGAGAACAGGTATTATTTCTTCTTTGAATGTTTGGGAGGATTCCCCAGGGAATCCATCAGGTCCTGGGCTCTTGTTCTTTGGGAGGTTTTTGATCACTGCTTCAACCTCATTACTGGTTATTGGTCTATTCAGGTTGTCAGTTTCTTCCTGTTTCAGTCCTGATAGTTTATAGGTTTCCAGGAATGCATCCATTTCTTCCAGGTTGCTTAACTTATTAGCATATAGTTCTTGATAATAATTTTGATAATTATTTCTATTTCCTTGATATTAGACATGATCTCCCCCCTTTAATTCATAATTTTATTAATTTGGGTCCTTTCTCTTTTCTTTTGGATAAGTCTGGCCAGTGGTTTATCGATTTTATTAATTCCTTTAAAGAACCGGCTTCTAGTTTCATTGATCTGCTCTACTGTATTTCTGGTTTCTAATCCACTGATCTCTGCTCTAGTCTTAATTATTTCTCTTCTCATGCATAGCTTAGGCTTCATATATTGGTTGTTGTTGGTTTTTTTCCCCCAGTTCTTTAAGGCATAAAGTTAGTTGGTGAATTTTGGATTTTTCTATTTTTTTGAGTGAGGCTTGGGTGGCTATGTATTTCCCTCTTAAGACCACCTTTGCAGTATCCCATAGGTTTTGGACTGATGTGTTTTCATTCTCATTGGTGTCCATGAAGTGTTTAAGTTCTTTGATTTCCTGGCTGACCCATTCTTAAAGCAGGATGGTCTTTAGCTTCCAAGTGTTTGAATTTCCAAATTTTTTACTTGTGATTGAGTTCCAGTTTCAAAGCATTGTGGTTTGAGAATACGCAAGGAATAATCTCAGTCTTTTGGTGTCAGTTGAGCCCTGGTTTGTGACCCAGTATTTGGTCTATTCTGGAGAAAGTCCCATGTGCACTTGAGAAGAATGAGTAATCTGTCCATGCAATCACAACTCTGTCCTTCGTACCTCTCAACTGATGGTCCTCTGTCCCCATAGAAATCTAGATGTATAATCTTACATCTCAGGCTGATTTCATGAGTGGGTTGGTAGATATCTAGCTGAATTCGGGGGACTGGTTGAAACAGAGTTCCCCACTCTTCCACCATTTTTCCCTAGCCCCCCATAAATAACACCTTTTAAAAAAAGAAAAATTCAATGTATTTTGGCACTTATAAGTATTAATAAAATGGAAAATATATGACAACAATAATATGAAGTCTGTGTTGGGGGATGAAAATACACTACTGTAATGTTTTATATTAAACATAAAATGATATAAGATCACATGGTGGTAGACTATAAGTTAAAGATATATGCTGTAAACCTTAAGGCAACAACTTAAAAAGTTATAGATAATAATCCAACAGAGGAGTTAAAATGAAATTACAAAAATTATCCAATCTAAAAGAAATCAAAATAGAAAAAAGAAAAATTTGTGGGACAAATAAAAAAAAAAAAAACAATAGACTTAAGCTTTAAAAATGTAAAAATAACATATATAAAAATGATATTAAATGTAAATTATCAAAGTATCACAATTAAAAGGCACAGACCGTCAGACTGAATAAAAAAGCAAGACCCAACTATATATACAATCTACCAGGAACACTCTTAAAGTGTAAAGACATAGGTAGATTAAAAGTAAAAATATATAACAAGATATACCATTCTAATACTAATCAAAAGAAAGTTGAAATGATTATATTAACATCAGACTAAATAGATTTCCAGGAAATTAATGGGAATAAAGACAGTCATTTCCCAAGAATAAATAGCTCAATCAATCAGAGGACATAATAATCTTAAACATTTATGTACCTAATAACAGTCTCAAAACACATGATAGAACTGCTATAACTTAAAGAACCAGAAAAGGAAATAGATACATCTGCAATTATAACCAGAGATCTTAGTACTCTTCTCCCAAAAATAGATAGAACAAGCAGACAAAATCACTAGAATTATCACCCAGCTTGAGAAAATTGACATTTATAGAACATTCCACTCAAAAAGAATAGAAATTCTTTTAATCGCAGTTAGCAAGAGAGATCTGAGCCATAAAACAAGCCTCAGTAAATTTAAAAGGATTCAAGTCATGCATTGTACATTCTATGACCAGAATGGAATTAAATTAGCAATCTATAGCCATAAGATCTCTGGAAAGTGCCCAGATATTTGGAAACAAAAAATTATACTTTTAAATAACCCACATTTCAAGAAAGAAATCAAGTAGGTTTAAAGTACTTAAAATTAAAAAAAAATGAAAACACAGCATTTCAAAATTTGTGGCATGCTACCAGATTAATGCTTGCAGAGAAATAGCACTAAAAGCGTTAATTAATCAAAAAAGAAGAAATTTATCAAATCAATGGTCTCAGTTTTAGACTTTAAAAATTAGGAGGAAAAAAGTAAATAAAACCCAAACTAAGGAGAAAACAGATATAATAACAAAAATTAGAGCATAAATCAATCAAATAGAAATGAAAATGATTTTTGCTGTCTATGAAAACATAACTAACATCAAACTTAATGGCAAGAGAGTGAATGCTTTTATCTGTGGGTAACTGGACTGAGGTACAAGAGAAGACAAGCTACTGTCTTGGTACTAGAGACTAGGCTGGCATAGAGGAAGCTGTTTTTAAGTGCACTAAAAACCTTTTTTAAAAAAAAAGAAAATCATAAACTCAGGGCAGTCATCTGCCAACTCAAATACAGTGAAAGTCAGAAGGCCACGGGACAGGCTAGGCTGAAATCAGGCCCAGGATCAAGTTATAAACATGGTAGAGAGGTGTGTAGCTACAGAAGATATTGAATTCAGAGTTTTGGTAGGTGTCCTAGATCAAAGTCAAGGCCATGATGAGAAAAAAAATGGAACTGGGACCCTGAGATCTGTACCAAGATTATGTGAATGGATGAGAGTGAGAATTCTGAGCCTCTAGTTGTCCTAAATCCCGTGGGCCATCAGAAGCAGCCCAATTGCACATGACGTAATGAGCACTGGGTGTTACGTACAGTTGATGAATTACTGAACTCTACCTCTGAAACTAATAATGCACCATATGTTAATTAATTGAATTTAAATTTGAGAAATAATAATAATAAAAGATTTTTTAAAAAGAGAAGGAGCAGCCCGATCCTTCTTCCTGGAAAAGTATCCCTTTGCCTGGAAATTGAGCAGCGAAGGACCTTCGTGAAGCGTATGACCTGCTTGAGGATTCTTGTTCTCTGGATTTGTTCCTGTCTACCATGACTGATTCCAGGACAAACATCATCTAAATGGGAAAATATAGTCGCTGCTCTAGAATAAAGTTTACATACCCAAGGAATGGCAGTCTTGGATAATCAGTACTGTCATACACTGGGGAAACACGTGGGACTGATGTTGAAGGTATTAGATTTGGAGTGGGGAGACCTAGGCTGATAAGGGAGAATTTATCTGACATGTAACTTAGGGTTCCATGTTGTCCCCAGGATACCTGGAATCTACTGAGATGCCCCTTTGACAATCTGACATAAAGAAAAACCTGCATGAGGCAGTGATACCAACTCCTTTTTCATAGTCTCAAGGAAAGAGTCACTCAGTACAGGGAGGTAAGACTAGGGCAGATTTACCAAATAAGACCTGAGAAGCCTCCCTGTCTACACCGCCCAGGAAAGCCAGAGGACACCCTCACTGAGGTAATAATGAATGCACTAGTGACAGCTCGACAGCCCTTGCTGAAAAGCCTGGAGATGTCTGTACCTTTTAGGGCAGAGTTGACAGTGAAAGATGATGTCATAGAATGGGCTTTCTAGTATCCATGAGGAAAGGCGTGTGACACTCAAATTTGGAATGAAAATTGCATACAGTTTCTCAGGATCAGAATAGTAATCAAAGTGCCTTGACAGGTAGGCATGTGTGGACGGCTGCTAGGTCCTGGTGTTATCAAGGGTCAACGCAGGTGGAGAACCAACTAGGGTGCCCCTCAACGGTGCTGAAAAGACGGAGCGCTGCTCCTTCATTCAATTTTCAGATCTAAATCACTCACAGATCTAGACGCTACTTACTGAAGCCTGTATCTCCTTGAGGAAGAAGGAAAAGACTTAGCAAGACCATCACAAATATACGTATTAAATTTCTTCCAAACCTTTCGCAAACTGACCAGAGCCCATGTGCTAAAGTCTCTAAACCCTGAGGAAAAGGTCTAGAAAGACACTTTCAAAACTATTGGATATGAGTCCAAGCTGACCCTGATTTGAGGAAAGCTAAAAAGCGATCATGATCCTCCAGTTAGAGTGGGGAAGTAGGAAGATGAAGTGACAGAATAATTTTCAAATTCCTCTTTCCCGGAAATACTCTCCCAGGTAGAGTAAACGTTGTTGTGACTTGCACTTATAGAAGAAACACGGTGCTCGGTGCTCGGTAGGGCTGTAGCGGGAGCACGCATGCACCTGAGAGTGCTTCTCTGGCCCATCAGTCGGGTGACACAGAAGGCTACCAGTCCTGAGGGGGTCACTGAGCGAGAAGGAGCCCAGCAGTAGGATTGGGCTGCTGGGACCATATAACTCACCAGATCCCAGGAAACTCAAACGCGCTGGAACTATGTTTCATGGATGAAAAGTGTGGCCTGGAGTCTCGGGAAATCCCCAGTAGGGAAGGCATAGCACAGATTCCCAGGGCCCTGGGGCAAGACCTCAGTCTGATGTTTGTTGGAAACACACTGGGACACCCATACACCTGGGAGGCTTTCTCCACCTCCATTCTTCTCATTTTTCAAGTCAGCCGCCTTCCATTCTTCACAGAGCTGCTCCAATGGTTCCAGTTCATGCCGAAGAATTCCGATCACATTTACATCTGGAATCCCCGAGTCTGGAACTTGCTGGTGATTCTCTGTGTGAATCACAATTGGGATGATTTGAGCATCTGTGGCAGAGGAGAGAGAGGCCTCCGGGCATGCCGCTCATAGCCTTCCCCCTGCCTTTCGGTGAAACCAAGTAGATTAGCCTGCCGGGTCCACCAGCGAAGTCCCACAGCCTGGGGGACTTACGCCACCAGAATTTATTTTCCTGTAGTTCTAGAGGCTAGAGGTCTGAGATCCAAGTGCCAGCATGGTTGGTTCCTTGTGAATCCTCTCTCCTTGCCACGCAGAAGACCATCTTCTCCCTGTGTCCTCACACGGTCTTCCCTCTGTGTGTCTCTCCCTAGTCTCCCCTTTCTGGAAGGACCACAAACGCAGTGGATTAGCACCCACCCTAGTAACCTCATTGCAACCTAACCACCTGTTGGAAGGGCCGAGCTCCAG
>PITA01013127.1:19566-59322 GCA_004023965.1 Spilogale gracilis
CATGCTCAACAGGCTCCTCTCTGTCCTTCCCGCCCACTGTCCTGCTCGCCGACAGGGGTCACCGACTGCCTCTTACTAGGCGGACGCTCATGAGTTCATTCAGACTTCTTGGGCCTCATTTTCCTCATCCATGAAGTGAAGATGAGGCCATCTACCTTAACAGAACCACAAAAAACAACTACTGCAAAGAACCCGCACAGGGCAGCACACGCCCGTCTCTTATTGTGTCTCCCGTCCCCAGGGTGACTCCCCCGCCCGCAAACGGCTGCTCAAGACGCCCCCAATGCTTACAAGTATTCACATACGATTTGGTTAACTTGCAAGATTTGACTTAAGCTTCATTAGGATTTTAAACTCCCAGAGGTAGTGCTCCCATCTGTTTGATTGTGTTTGTATTCCACTGAGAACAGAAGGACCGGCAGATAGGTCCGGAGTCGCTTGTCCGGGGGCAGGCAGAGGTCCCCGTACTTCTGTCCCCTGTCCGCATTATCTCAGCAGCCACAGACCTACCAGGGAAATCCTCCCTTCACCCCGTGCCAGGCGGTCCTGCCTCAGACTTTCAAATCAGGCCATTACCAGCCTGGAGGCCTGATTGTTATTCCCTGGGCTGCAGCTTCTCAGCCCTTATCTAATCAACACACAAGCCCAGTATTCAGCCAGTGTTTACGTAACCCCTTCCCTCCTCAGCCCTCCATCCCCCAGCTGCTCCCCGGGCCCAAAGCTGCAGTTTTACTTAATCAAGCATCCCAGGTAACAATCCAGCCCCCACCCCGTTGGTGTTGGCAGAATTCAAAGGTGAGGGAAGATAACACTGCGCCCCTCGGCAGGAGTGGGGACTCAGAGAACGCCACGTCCCGAGCCCACTAGAGAACCTTTGATGCAGAGTCACTCCCTCTGTGTCCAGATCTCACACGATGAGACTTCTTGCTGCAGCGCAGTCTCCCCGGAGGAAAGAATGCCTGGCAGATGAGCCTTCCCGCGAGAGATCTCCCACCACCTGCTTTCCCCGGGGCAGGCTTCCCACGGGGCAGGCTTCCCCCGGGGCAGGCTTCCCACGGGGCAGGCTTTCCACGGGGCAGGCTTTCCATGGGGCAGGCTTCCCACGGGGCAGGCTTTCCCTGGGGCAGGCTTCCCACGGGCAGGCTTTCCCCGGGGCAGGCGGAGAGCAGCCAGGCTGCGCCAACAGCTCGAACCCCGCACCGAGCTCTTCACGCACAGTGTCTTCTTTAACCCTGACCAGAAGCCTGCGCTGCTGTCTGCTTTCACGGTGCAGACCCTGAGGCTGAGTGACTTGTCCCAGGACAGGGACAGACAGAACTGGCAAGCAGACAGTCCATCCGACCACAAACTGGTGCCGGCGGCCGGGCCGCAGCAGCAGCGGTGCGGCTCAGATTCGCACAGCTGGGCTTCACCCCTGCGCCCCGCTCCCCTGGGCTCGGCGCCCCACGGGAGGCAGCAAAGGTCCCAGGAAGGGCCCTGGAGGCCAGAGCCCAAAGCCCCGACTCGCATCAAAGTGCCCGTTGGCCTGGAACCGGTTCCCTGGGCTCCTCTCCTGCAGGAAGCTCATAGTGCCCTGGGCCGAGGACATGTTTCCGGATGCTGTGCTTCCAGAAAGTGCTTTGCTCTAATTTCCCAACACGCAGGAAGCAATTTCTTTGAACTCATGAATTTGCAAAGTAACGATACAACGAGGTGAATAAAATAGACTTCCTGCTACGGCAAGGATATTACCGGGTTATCAAATAGTCACGTTAACCATAAATGCAGAACGCTACAGACGTCCGTCACCTTAACCCCTGCACACACAACCCCAGCACCGCGAGCACATTGCTAAGGGCGGTGCCCTGGTCCTCGGCCAGTGGCCTGGCCCCAGGTTGTGTGAGCGTCACTTTAGTCGCTGGGCTCTGCCCTCTACCTGTAGGTCCTGAGCTGGTCCCGACTAGCCTAAGCAGATGTGTCTCCTCCCAGTATCAGCAGGGACAGGTGATGGCAGGAAACTGCTGTGTTCTCCGTTGTTCTCGCCCAAAGTTCAACCATAAACGTGTAGAACCTCCCTACAAGAATATACTGCCTCCTCGAAAGCAGACTGCTCTGGCCTCTGGTGGTCCCCCAAGCCTTTGCAAAGGATAAAAGGCCTGGACATTACATTCCTTGTGTTTCTGGAGCGTGCATGTTCCGTGACCCCACCCCCAGCCCGGCCGCTGCTGGAGAAAAGCCTGGGTCAGGAGATGGTAGGAAGAGACCTTACAGGCTTTCCTCTCCACAGTGGTTTTCTTTCTCTCCCTCAGTCTCAAGTCTCTCCAGCCAGCACCCCCAGGTATAAAATCCTGAGCTGAAAGCAACTACTGGGCACAGAATATTGCCTCACCAAGGTTGTGGGTTTACCATTGTCATGTTGAACATGAGGCGTCTGAGATACAACAACAGATAAAATGGCTAGCCAGACCACTTAAGGAATCATCCTCAAGAACTTAAGTACCTATTAACTGGATCTTAACAAGAAAAATTCTCCAGTTTTGGGGCGCCTGGGGGGCTCCGTGGGCTAAGCCTCTGCCTTCGGCTCAGGTCATGATCTCAGGGTCCTGGGATCGAGGCCCACATCGGGCTCTCTACTCAGCGGGGAGCCTGCTTCCTCCTCTCTCTCTGCCTACCTCTCTGCCTACTTGTGATCTCTCTCTCTCTCTGTGTCAAATAAATAAAATCTTAAAAAAAAAAAGATTAGCTCTTGTTTAACGGAGAAGTTACACCACAAACAATAACACAAAAAACGGCGCACAGTGACCCTGATGTTACGGGATCAACTGAGAACCTGAAAACTACTCTTCTTTTGTTTACTAAATGCCTAATATGAGCTGGTTTTCTTATCAATTGTCCTTCTCTAAAAAAAAAATTATCGTGTGGAAAAGATTTCAACCAATTTGGAGAGTGTGCGGAGAGTGACCTCCCCCCCCCCCCCCCCCCCCCCCCCCCCCCCCCCCCCCCCCCCCCCCCCCGCCCCGTGGCCTTCCGGCCGAGGCTCGAGCCCTGAGCCTGGTAGGGAGGGGAGGCTGGGCTGCTTCCCACCGCCGCTGCTGCTGCCCCTGGAAAACGACACCTCGACACCTCGATGCAAGCAGAAGTACCTCTCAGCAGGGCCTGCCTCCTGCTCTCGGTGTTTTCCAGAACCACGGGCAGCTAGGGGGAAATACTTGGTGCTTCTGCATGAAGCCCTGATGCTGCTTCTACTCTACCCTCCACGTCATTCCATTTCCGAGCTACACAGCACCTACCCTGGTGGCCATGCTAGAAAAAATGAGAAATATTCACGGAACACCTGAATGAAGATTTCACTGACGACTTGATGACTTCCCTGTGTCAGCTTTCATTTCTCCTCTCTTCCTCCCGTTGGTCTCCGTCACCTCTCACGGAGACTCTGTCAGTGCTCTGGAAACTACTACAAAGACCTGGGCTTTATCAATTCAGTCTCAGTGGCCTTCCATGCAAAGTCTTCTGGTAAACTCTTTTCTCTCAAAGAGCATCAAAGCAATTTTATTCAAAACCTGGAAAAGATGTCCCTCTCCTCCCCTCTCCTCCCCTCCCCTCTCCTCTCCTCTCCTCTCCTCTCCAGTCCCCTCCAGCCCCGCAGCTGCTCTGAAATCCCCCCCTCTCTGAATGTCTCACCCCTCACCCTGTTACCTTGGTCACACTCCTAACTACTAAGGCCACCCAGCTTTTCCGCACCTCATCTCCATCTCCCGTCAACCAGCCCTCGATGATGCACAGGGACTGCACCTCTTTACCAGCTACCATAAGTTCACCTACCCTTCGCTACATCGGGAGAATTTCAGTGGCTTATAATATCCAAGGTTTATTTCTCTCTCGTGTCTCAGCCTAAACTGTTGGCTTCAGCTTCAGCCCCTCCCGGTTGTCAGGAATCCAGGACCGAAGGTGAAGGAAACGTCCCTCCCTGGAACACGCTGGTCTTACGCCGAGGGAAAGGAGAGATGGTGCAGCCATGAATGACCCTGCAGTCTTCTACTCAGAAATGGCTGCATATTGACCACTCCATTCCAGGGCGTCCCGCAGTTAGGCGCCAGCAGTGATGTCCACATTCACTCTGTGATGCAGTAGAAGGCTCACGACAGGGGACCTGGAGATCAGTGGCTGAGGACATCACTTTGCCCCGACCCGCCGCACCCACCCCTCCCCCCGGGGCCTGGCGAGCTGCCACATTGCAAATCTGAAAGCAAGCCAGACTCAACAACCTCTCATGCTACTGAGAACACATGCGCCCTTCTCTCGATGACTGAGACCCATGTGCCCTGGGCTACTGCTGGGGACATTCCGTTACAGGCTAAATCCCAGAAGCAGGGCAGGCTAGCTTAGCGTTCTGCTCGTCTACAACCCAGCTTTCCCTGGGTTTTGTGTAAAGCTACTTGCATGGAGGTGGGCTACAACAGTGGCTTGCAATAATAAGCCAGGAAAGAGTTCCTTCGAAGCAATTTTTTTAATTATGTTTTTGTCCCCATGCCATGATTTTGTCACCCTTTATTCAGGAAAAACATACTAAGTAGTTCCATGAGACAGTTAAGGGAAAAATGATTGTGCAGCATTTTGGGGAAATGAATCAACAAGTGAAAATATCAGCAGATTTGCTGGAGAAGCAGGGAGGGCAGCAGATCTCTGACAAAGAGCTTGAAACTCCCTGATAAGCATTTTGTTGAAGAGGTTAAATGTTTATCCTCCCTGCCAAAATTAGAAACCACCCTTGTTCTCTCTGTAATAACAACTCTGATGCTTAATCAGCAATTGTGTAGGAAAAATGAACTGTGTACTTTAGGTCTGCTGGTTCACAATGTAAGAGAGAGCCGAACCAGACCCGCCCTGTCCAGGAAACACTTCTGCTGTTTCTGACCAGATATCCCAAATAGAGCATCTGCTCTCCGTAGAGGGAAGGAAGTAATCCAAGGAAAAAGATTCCCACAAATAAGTAAGCTTTGCCCAGGAGGTCGCTTCAAGTGAGGTGGGTGGAAAAGTAAGTCACTTGTGATGGGGAGAGGAGAGAGAGACACAGAGAGAGGGGGGAGAGACAGACAGAGAGACGAGAGAGGAGAGAGAGACGGACACAGAGAGAGGGGAGAGGAGAGGGAGAGACAGACAGACAGATGGGCACACACACGCACACACGCACAGAGGTTAACCCTGCCTGCCTCTGCTCCTCAGCAGCGCCCCGAGCCCACGCGCCACGGCCTCGCAGCCCCAGGAGTGGCCGTCCCCAGTGCAGCCGCATTTGCTGCCCCGCTGCGCGCTCCGTAAGGACCCCGCGCGGCTCCGGGCCTCCCGTCCGCGCCTCGCCAGGCATCGGGCCCGCGGGGACCGCTGCGCCCTGCGTCCAGCCCGGTCCTGCTGCTGCGGGTGCCCCTCGCGCGGCCTGGCTTCTAGGGCTCGGTGCTTAGCAGGGCCGCAGCCGTCACAGGCCACTCCCGTGACCTGACGCACTCTCTCCGTGAAAGGGGCAGCCCGGGACAGGACGGGGCCCAGCCGGCAGGGATGGGACGCAGCTGCAGATCGCAGGGTCTGGGGAGGTGGCCACGCAGCAGCGACGCAGGGAAGACGTAGTGTCTCGGGAAACCGGCTTGAGGGGGGGCCTTATTACGAGGACGGGGGCGTGTCTGCCTCAGTGGTGATGCGGGCGGGACCGGCAGCAGTGGGAGCGCGCTCCCGCATGGAAGGGTGTGAGTACTCAAGCCCGTGTGATATACACCATCTCAAGCTGCTTCTGTCTGTCGTCTTCCCGCCTCAGACGTAGGGTGTGCATCTTAGGACGGGCAGGGAAAGAGACTTCCCCAGAAAGTGCGCAGCAGGCACGGGGGTGGCAGCGTCTTCTCGACAGCAAAGGGAGAACCGATTTCTTCCGTTGCTACTGACTCATGTTCATGTCTTAAAGGCTCGTTCTGATTTGACCATCATGGCTTATTGTAAAGGAAAATCCAGGACGATGGCTTCAGTGTGGAGGAGAAGAGAGGATGCAGGCAGAAGGTGAGGAGGGGCTGAGAAGTAGAGACTCGGGGGAGTGTGTGACCATGGGGACGGCGTGCTCAGAGCAGGGCGCTCACTTGGCATGTGCAGGGCGGAAAGGGCCGCCTGGAGGAAAGCGGGTCGCCAGGAGCCCCTTCAGCTCCGAGGTCTGCCTGAGGAGACCCCAGCCTGCACGTGGCCGCGTGGCGCACCCCGGCCAACCTCATATCATTGTCTTGCCTCCAAACCCCGCACGGGCTCATGCACACGCGTGTGCACATACACACGTGCGTGCACACATACACACGCGTGCACACATACACACGCGCGCATGCACACACATACAAGAGAGTCTGCATCATGCACGACGGTCGACAGTGGCTCAGCCTGTGTTAGGTTGAGCTCAACAACATGAAGTAGAAGAGGAAGATGTCCACACGCACTAGGAATAAGCATTGCCCAAAAAGCAAAGGGATTTTATGACTATCTGTGGTAGAGCAAATTTGGGGGAAACCCCACACCATACTCTCTGGCTAAGACTGCATAATATTACGGCATCCAAACTCCAGGTGGCCCCCAGAGGTCACACTATAGGAGAAGGTGGGCAACACGCCACGGGGAGCAGCCCTCTGGGGAGACACACAGAGAGGAGAACTGAGGGCTCCTACCAATGAGCAGCACCAGGCTGCCCGTCACACGGAGCTCACAGGCGTCTCCTGCAGCTCTAGCCCAGCTGGTAGGGGATGCCGCCCAGCCAGCACCTTAACTGCGGCTTCAGGACACACCCTGGGCCGGAAGGACCCAGCCAAGCTGCCCGCAGGCTCTGGAGCCACAGAAACTCTGAGCAGTGTTCAAAGTGTGTTGTTTTTAGCCACTAAGTTTTAAGGCAGTTTGTTACACAGCAACAGATAACTAATGCAAATCTGTATCCACTTACTTTAATCTCAGAAGGCATTTTGCATTTTTTTTAAAGATTTTATTTATTTGACAGAGAGAAACACAGCTAGAGAGGGAACACAAGCAGGGAGAGTGAGAGAGGGAGAAGCAGGCTTCCCGCCGAGCAGGAAGCCCGATGTGGGGCTCGATCCCGGGTCTCCGGGATCATGACCTGAGCTGAAGGCAGTGGCTTAACCAACTGAGCCACCCAGGCGCCGCCATTTTGCATTTTTTAACTGTATTTTACTTTGTTTGACTCAGTATTTTCTGAATACTTCAGTTATAGGACAGTTTTTTTCAAAGAATGCTTTGTTAACATCGCAGGGTGCTAGTGCCCCACGAGCATAGTCTGGGAAGAGCCAGGCTAGCTTTGGTTGTATTCATTATTAAAGAATTAACCTGGGGCACCTGGGGGGTTCAGTCAGTGAAGCATCTGCCCTTAGCTCAGGTCATGGTCCCCTGGTCCTGGGATCGAGCCCCATGTTGGGCTCCCTGCTTCTCTCTCTCCCTCTGTCTGCTGCTCCCCCGCTCTCTCTCTCTCTCTGTCAAATAAATAAAAAGTGTGATCACTTATTAAATGTAGGTGTTAAATTATATATACATATTATAATTTACATATAATTTTATATGTAAAATTAAAAGAAACAACTGTCACACTAAGTATTGTGCCTTCTATCTCCCTGGAATTTGTTGTGAGTAAAATAATTGGGCAGACAATGGGAAAATCGTGAAGCAGCAAGAGCACATGACCCGTCGTATACAAAGAATCCCAGCGAGATTAACAGCTGACTTACCAGAAGCTGTGGAGACCAGGTGCAGTTGGGTGCCGTATTTTAAGTGCTGAAAGGAAAAAAAAAAAAATTGATCAACAATTCTATATCCAGCAGAACTATTTTTCAAAAACCAAAGATAAGGCCGTCTGGGTGGCTCAGTGGGTTAAAGCCTCTGCCTTCAGCTCAGGTCATGATCTCAGGGTCCTGGGATCGAGACCCGCATCGGGCTCTCTGCTCAGCGGGGAGCCTGCCTCCTTCTCTCTCTCTGCCTGCCTCTCTGCCTACTTGTGATCTCTCTCTGTCAAATAAATAAATAAAATCTTTATTAAAAAAAAAACAAAGATAAAATAAAGACATGCCCAGACACACAGAAACTGAGATAATTCATTGCTAGCAAAACCTTCTTAATAGAAATACTAAAGGAAGTTCCTTAGGTTGAAAGCAAGGGACTCCAGATGGTAATTCAAATCCTCATGAAAAAAATAAGGAGCACCAATAAAAGTGATTATATAACTATAAAAGATATTTTAAATGCATATTCTATTTTCTTTTCTGAACTGATTTTATAAACAGCTGAATAGGGTGCCTGGGTGGCTCAGTTGGTTAAGCGACTGCTTTCGGCTCAGGTCATGATCCCGGAGACCTGGGATCAAGTCCCACATCAGGATTCCTGCTCAGTGGGAAGCCTGCTTCTCCCTCTCTCAGTCCCTCTGCTTGTGTTCCCTCTCTGGCTGTGTTTCTCTCTGTCAAATAAATAAATAAAATCTTAAAAAAAAAACAGCTGAATATACTTAAAATATACTGTCAAATCTGTAACATATAGAACCGTAACATATTTGAAACTAACATCACAAAGGAGGTAGGTGAGAACAGGCTCGAATAGGAGTGAGGAAATGGCACCACATGGTAACACAAGTTCACAAGAGCACATGAAGAGAAAGAAAGAAATACGTACTTTGTACTTGGTCCCTTCCTGGCTTCTCTAAAAGGCATAAAATATATAAAGTAATAATTATAACAATGTACTGTTAAGTTTATAACATACAAAGATGTCATGTGTAGTACTCCAGAAAGGGGAATGGGAGAATTGACTTACACAGGAGGGGTGTTTCTGTATCTCACTATAATTAAGTCAGTAAATTATACCTAGTTAAATAAATCTGAAATACATTCTGATAAGTAAAGATGCATATGCTAGGCCCTATGGCAACCACTAAAAACAAAACAAAACAAAACAAAAACCAAGATAATCATTAACATATCACAATCATTAACGATGTTATAATAATATTATCCTAAGAAAATTATAAGTATGCACATGCATTAGTAACCAAAATGTTAATTGCAGAAAAGACTGTGAAAAAAATTTAAATTTTTAGTGGAGAATTAGCCATGTATTTTATGTTTATCCACATAGTGATCTAAGTTAATGATTTACAGTCATCTAAAATTATGTTGCAGAATTGCATTAATGGAAAGGAGAGACAGTCACAATATAAATTTTAAGTGTTACAAAATAGTACGCACAGTATGGTCCCACTTTGAGAACATACATGTTTTTACAATTTAAAAATATATTTTTATCATATTTTACTATTTCTGAAATGGTTTCATTTCCACTGAAAGAACTTCTTTTATATGTAAAAGGCTATTAATTGGTCAAGATGTATCTTAGAATTGATGATATCTTGGAATCAAAAAAATACACACACACACACACACACACACACACACACACACACTGGCCCCACGATGTTGCGCTGGGACGTGAGACTTGTCGATTAGATGTGAGCGTGCATGACCACGCCAAGTGTAGGCAAAGCTTGGAGCGCTCTCGAGGGCCGGCTTGGCCCCTGGGAGGAGGCCAGCTTCTTCAGCAGGAGCCCCCAGACCTGAGCCCACCGAGAGCAGAGCCAGGCCATGAAGAGAAGAAAACCACTGAGAGACATGGGTTGCTTGTTGTTTCAGCAGAAAACTGTCCCATAGATTCTCTTGAAAGTTGAATGTAGAAAGGAGACCATCATTCATCTCGTGGGTCTAGTGAGCTAAGTTCTGGTTAGGAAGGGCTCCACAGCGCTTCATTAATGCTAATACTACCGCAGACTTCCTGAGACTGCCCTGGGTGCTGTGAGTCTCTGCTCACTCACGACCCCACATTACGGGCCGTGCCACCTCTGAGGTCCCTGTGCCCTTGACTTCAGGACGTGCTCTGTCGCGGTGGCCGTGTGGAGTCAGGTGACAGGAACCGTAGGGCCCGTCAGGACAGCCGCGCTCTGCCGGTCCCCAGGCCACCCACTCATCACACAGCGCACGTCCATTCGTTCAGCGCGCGCTCCCCGGGGTGTGCTCGGCGCCGCAGTTGCCCCTGGAAACGCAAACGCGGAGGACGACAGGACCAGTCCTAAGGGAGCTCATGGTCCAGCAAGTCTATATACACCGATCTGCTGCATCAAAACGGGGGGGAAAGGGGGCTCGCCATTATGTCTAAGTTTCTTGTCCAACAGTGAGATGAATAGGAATAACAAACCCCGTGTTCTGATCTGTGGCTTCACGCAAAGGCCTTAGCATTTCAAGGTCGCTCTGGGGAGGGCTAAACGCATCGGAGGAAACACAGAAAGATCCTCAAAGAAAGGCCGTTGTCTGTGTGGATGGATGGGTAAGTGCGTGTGTGTGCGTGTGTGTGCGTGTGTGTATGTGTGAGAGAGACAGACAGGCAGGCAGGCAGAGACAGAGCAAGAGAGCACGGGAGCTCGCACTCAGTCCCCCAGTACCGAGCACGGGACAGGGTAAGGACGTGTCTCCCCCGCCCCTCTGCCTGGCTCGGGCTCCTCACTGCCCAAGGTGACCTGTAGACACAGAAAGTGCATCCGATGGGTGCCAAGCCCCCACCAAGCTCTTGTTCCTGGGCAAGCCTCAATTCTCTGAACCTCGGTTCCTTGTCCAAAAAGTGAGGACTGTAGAGAGTCTGTGGAAATGTGTGAGAAATGTTTGCTTGGCCCCATGAGTGGGGAAGGGGCCCCCATGCTTCGGAGCCCAGGGACCTGCGTGCTGGTGTCAGTCCCACACACAAGGAGCTGTCCGGGTCAGCAGGGACCATGGTGAAAGGCTCACTTGGAGGGTCATGATTCTAGGAGCATTTCAAATGGAGCATCTTAGTAAAACTACCAAAAGACACCCCTGATGGCCCGCCACGTTTCTGGACATACAGATCATATTTCCAAACGATGTCAGCTTCATGTATTTATCAGCCGCAGTCCCTCCTTCTTCACTGTCCTAAACGCTGTCCTTCAAGCTTCCGGGGGGACCCCGCGGCATCCGTGCGCCCTGGCCAGCACCAGCTTCGTCCAGCATCTCCCGTCACAGGGCTAACACCCACGGGCCAGGATGGGGCTTCTGGCCTACAGGTCGGAGAAGCTTTAAATCGCTGGTTTGCCTCTGATACACTGACCCAGAGGACACACAGAACTTCAGGGCTTCCTTCAGAAGAGCGAAGGACATGCCCCAGGGATGAAGTGACAGCTCGTTCACTAACTGAGGAAGAAGCATGCAAATCCAATCAGGGAGTAATTGGATTGAAGGCTTAAGACCTATATTAGATGTGGGTAGAGGAAATCCCTTAAACTTGCACCTCGAGAAAACAGAGCTCCCAGCTGCCAGAGAACAACGTGATGACAGTCAAGCAGAAAAATCAAAGACAGTTTTACCTTTGCTCGGCATTTCGGCACAGCCTGCCGCAGGAACTGAGCTGGCTGGCTGTTCTAGCGCGTCGGCAAAGTCAACGGTCCAAACAGCTGCAAGTGAGTGTGCAGATAATGAACAAGAAAGGAAGGAGATCTACTGGGGATAGGGGTGAAAGGGGAAAGAGGGAGAGAGAAAGGGAGGGAGGAAGAAGGAGTGGAGGAAACAGAAAAGGAAAATAAAAGGGGAGGAGAAGAGAAGGAGCGGGGAAACCATGGGGCTGGGAAGTTCAGGGGGGAGTGGGTGGAAGATCAGAATTCAAATCCATAGGTTCAGCTTTTCCCTATATTTCGTATATTATTAGGCTCCCACTTTTATGAATTGGAAAAAGAGCATCAAGCCTCTATGGAGACAAAGACAAATACAGGAAATTTTAGTGACTCCTTTGCACAAGACTATTCATGATAAATGCCTTCCAAGGAAGAAACAGGAAGGATGGGGAGTCACAAGGGGAGTCGACCTGCGGCTTCTTCCAGGCTGGGCTGGGCGTGGGGAGTGGTCCCCGGGTTGTTTTGTCTACCCAGCCCCCTCTGCTCACCGCATACAGCCTTCTCCTCCCAGCACCTTCCTCTGTTGGAGAGCTTCTCCTCCCCCTAATGCCTTCTCCTTAGAAGCCATGAGTGGCCCAGGGATGGGCATGTGACCTGGTATTTCCAACGTGCACAGTAAAAATTCTCTTTGTTCTGGTGTTGTTACACTGACGTGATCTGTGTGTCCCTTCTCTGCTGTACGAGGTACAGGCCTGTCTTCATGAGGAAACTGAGTCCATGCACTGGCATCCCAGGGCTGAGGGAGGACAAGACAAAAAAGACATGCCTCGACCTCTCTCTTTGAGTCCTTAGATCCCATGGTGCCCAAAGCCACTGCGTTTCTGTTTTCCCTAATCGAGGCAAATAAGTCCCCCTTTTCCTTAAGCTGATTAGTGGGAGTTAGGCTTTTCCTTGCATCTCAAAGTGTCTTAACAGAGGACGGTTTGTCACAGCACTGCCCTTAGATCTGAGCCACTGATGCTCCTCAGGCCCCACCTGAGAGAGCCCTGCCCAGGCTCCCCTCTGGCTACTCTCTCCCTGTGCGGTGAGAAGTCTGGGGGTCAGGGGACCAGGTGAACCTTCCCTTCCAGGTCAGACTCCTAAAGCTGTTGTCCCAAATGTTGATCAGCTCCCAGGGCCACACAGACCTCTTCCCTGGGTCCGTCTTCCAGAGGACAGAACACCCTGTAAGCCAGTGAACTCCTGGGCTAGAATGGCTGTCTGCAGGGGCAGGAAATTAGGGTGTCCACCACAAGGACATAAGGCCAAGTAGAGAGTAGAGTCATGGCGGGCCAATGGGGAGAATTCCCATGTACATTCTTTCTGGGTGCACAAATATGGGATGGGGGAACATTAGGGTACATTATGCATGAAGTACTAACCTCTTGATAACCCATGAAGTCAGTACCATGACCCCATTAAACAAATTAGCCAACAGAGTAGTCAAGAACACAGGAGAGAGCATAGTGTGGCCAGAGGTGGGTCTTTCATGAATTGTTGGCATTCTCTTATATTCTGCATCTAAATAACAAGGCAAATGCCCCTTGCCTGCAGGAACGTCACAGCCAAACATGCAGAGGTCACACACAGTCCACAAGGACCCTGACATACAGGAGCCCTCTCCCAGTTGGCTCTCAGAGCCAGAGGAAAATGGGCAAGGCTGAGGTCGGGTTTTCTGGTCACCTTCCATCCGTTCTGACACTCCAAGCATTTTCCCTGCCTGCCTGTCTAGGCCAGGCCCTCAGTATCCTCAGACGTCCCTCTTCTAGTGCAAGAGAATGAAATGATCAATGAACCACATCATATGCAAGCCTGGCACCAAGACACCGCACGCATCCACGCCAGCCAGCTCAGACATGGCATGGTCAATGGTCTACGGTTGAAGAAACACAGGCGACAGGGCCTTTCCAAGAATGTCAAGGAGCTTCCCCTGCCACTGTCCCTGACCGCTCAGCCTGACACAGAAGCCACTGCCCCCGACCGCTCGGCCTGACACAGAAGCCACTGCCCCCGACCGCTCGGCCTGACACAGAAGCCCACGTTCACCAGCACAGAGCAAAGGGCTTGTAGCCTCACAGACTCTGCCTGTGTCCTCTTCTGACTTGGCTCAGAAGGCAAGTCCTTCCTAAGTCTTCGAAGAGAAGCTCAGGGAAGTGTAAAACCGTTTGCTCTTCCCAGACAGAGTGAGCAAAAGAACCCCAAGCTTTAGTCAGTTTGCTTCAAGGACTGAAATCTCGGATGGCCAAGATAACCAGCCACGCACAGCCTCGGCCCTCGGCCCTCGGCAGCCCAGAGCTGAGCAGAACGGCAGCCTCCGAAGGCCAGTCCCCACTAGGTGCTCTCAGGTCCAACCACACGAACAAAGGAGTAATGAATCAAGCAATCTCAAATGGCCAGCACAATCTAAATGGGTACCGGTTACAGGGCACAAAGTGGAATTCAAGACAGGAAGCAAACTCCAGGAACCATCAGGAAACCACCTCTTTTCTAGACGATTAATATTCATAGAAGACCTAGACCTCGGATTGGGCGTACCTTCAGCATCTCATAGGGTCTGCTTCCCGGTGCGACACACACACCTGCAGCTCAGACCTCAGGTGCCGTCTGGCCAAGGCCTGCTCTCAGCGCCCCTCGCAGGACCTTGACAGGGGCTGAGGCATAACCCCTGCCTTGGAGAATACAATGGTCAGATGAGTCCCAACTTTTATCTCAAGTCGAATTCATCAGCAACTCTCCGAAGGCAAATCATTGCAAGGTGAGGGAAGAGCAGAACCCAAACACATTGCTCAAGATTGATAATTAAGACCTGAATCACTGGGCTGAGACAAAGGGATTTTTTAATAATTCCATTTAAACCAGAGCCAATAGGAATGGGTAGAGATCAAAGCTAATTTTCTACCTGTTAAATGTGGATGGAAATCAAAGTTTCACAAAGGTAAACATTTATCCCATGTCACCCCAAGACAGGTGAGAGCCCGGCTGAGCGAGTCCCCAGCTCTGTGTGCAGATGATCCGCTCTAAGTCCCTGCCAGCGGGGGGCAGGTGCACTGCCACGTTCCCACGGTGACAGTGTCGCAAACAGAGGCCCAACATCATGGCTGTGCCTGCGGCTTCTCAAGGTTGTTCCTTGGTTGGGTTTGCAAGGTTAAAATCCCTGGGATCTGAGGGCACCGTGGTGGCTCAGTGGTTGGGTGTTGGACTCTTAGTTTTAACTCAGGTCGTGATCTCAGGTCATGGGATGGGGCCCCATGTGGGCTCCACACTCAGCGGGGAATCTGCTTGAGATCCTCTCTTCCTCTGCCTCTCTACCCCCCATACACACATAAGAATGCACACATGTGCACTCTCTGTCTCAAAATAAAAAAATAAAATCCTTGGGACGCCTGGGTGGCTCAGTTGGTTGAGCAACTGCCTTCGGCTCAGGACATGATCCCGGAGACCCGGGATCGAGTCCCACATCGGGCTCCCTGCTCGGCAGGAAGCCTGCTTCTCCCTCTCTCACTCCCCTTGCTTGTGTTCCCTCTCTGGCTGTGTTTCTCTCTGTCAAATAAATAAAATCTTTAAAAAAAAATAAAATAAAATAAAATAAAATCCTTAAAAAAATAAATGATCTGTCAATGGAGTTTTCAGCATTACTAGAATAAAAAACAATTCGATGATTATCTCAACTTTTGCAAAGTTGCTAAATTTCATTATTTATAATTTTTTTAAAAAGCTCTTAAGAAACTGAACAAATTACAAATGGAAAGGAAATGCCTTAATTCAGAAAAGTTTTATACCGGAAAACTTACAAACTTAAAATTAGGCTTAAGGAAGAGACTTTAGCCTTACTCCCTTTAACACTGAAAGTAAGACAATGTCTTCCCATCACCACCATCGTTTAACACAGTCTAGAGGTCTCAGTCAACAGGAAATTTCTTTAAAAAGAGGAAGAACATAAAATTTGGAAGGGAAAAGGAAAAAATACCTTTATTTGCAGACAATGGAATCATCTATATTAAGGAACAAAGTGGATTCCTTAAAAATTTCCAGAGATAAGAACTAATTAAAATCATGATAGTATTTCTCTTTGTCACCAAAAATCAACAAGAGAATGATAGTAAGAAGAAGATTAAAAATAGTGGCAAAAATTACATCCAAGAATGAACTTAATATCTCTGACCTCTGTGGAAAACAGATTTAACTTTTTTTTCCTAAGATTTTATTTACTTATTTGACAGAGAGAAACACAGCTAGAAAAGGAACACAAGCAGGGACAGTGAGAGGAGGAGAAGCAGGCCTCCCGCCGAGCAGGGGGCTCGATCACAGGACTCTGGGATCATGACCTAAGCTGAAGGCAGACGCTTAACAACTGAGCCACCCAGGCGCCCCAAATTTTAACTCTGTTAAAGGACATTTTATAAGAGCTGAGTAAATTGGGTAACATTTCATGATCTCAGTTGGGTTAACATCATATTTTAAAGATAATCTGTTTTCACCCAAATAAAGGTATAAATTCAATGCTATACCAGTAAAAATGATAGCTGGACCTTACAAAGAATTCGATAAACACATTCTAAAATGTGTATGAGAGAATAATATCTATATATAGCTAGATGTATATTGAAAAAGAAGAGGAACCTGAGCTACTAGATATGACTGCCTTCCCTAAAGCCTGACCGGTAAGTTTGCATGGTAGCAACTCAACAGCAATAACGGGGCCAGCATGACAGAGCTCCACCAGCCCAGGCGTGTCTGTGGGCTACAGTAACGGTGAACCGCGATCACTGAGGCCAGGACATGCTGGTTTGGGCTTGGGAAAGTGACTCACTGTAGGGCAAGGAATGAAGCTGGATGCTCCCCTAAAGCCACATGAAATGGTGGAAGCCGGATGGTTCAACACCCTGATGTGGAAAGTAAGATTTTAAGTTTTATAGAAGATAATGTAGAAGAATACCTTTGTTCACTAGCGATGGAGAATAACTTAAACAGAATCCCCAAAGCACAAAATATGAATTAAAATATTGATGAATGCTATTGCATCAATAATTAGGGGTCCTATTCAACCAAGAACTCTAGAGGCAAGTTAATATTTTATACTTATCTAACAAATACCCCATACTTAGCAGCCCTATAAGTGGGTACTGTTTTTATCCCCGTTTTACAGATAAGGTGCTCAACTGCACTGAGTTAACATTCCTGAGATCACATAGGTAATGGGCACAGCCAGAAGGCAAACCCAAGCCATCTAGAGGCAAACATCTAGAGCCATGTTTTGTTTTGTTTTTTTAAGCAAGCTCTATACCCAGTGTAGGGCTTGAACTCACGACAGCGAGATCAAGAGTCACACACTCTACCAACTGAGCCAGCCCGGTGCCCCTACAGCCACATTCTTAACTATGATGCTGCACAGCCATTCCATAGATGGTGAGACTGGGACAAGATATTTGTTAAAGTGTGTCTATGATGTGTCTAAAGGGAAGTCTAGGTGACTCAGTCAGTTGAGCGTCTGCCTTCCACTCAGGTCATGATCCCAGCGTCCTGGGATCGAGTCCCACATCAGGGTCCTTGCTCAGGGGAAGCCAGCTTCTCCCTCTCTCACTCCCCCTGCTTGTTCTCTCTCTCTCTCTCTCTCTCTCTCTGACAAATAAATAAAATCTTTAAAAAATAAATAGATAAATAAACAAATGGAACGTGTTTAAAAACAAAGGACTAATATTGAAACTGCATAAGGAACTCCTGCAAATCAGCAAGCATAGAACGAGGATGCACAACAGAAAAATAGTGTGCCTGCCAAGGAGAGAAGTAGTTAATTCACAGAAGAGAAGATCCAAAAGGACTGACAAGCACGTGGTGAGAGATTCAAATTGATCAGAAAAATGAAACTTAAACAAACCATCACGTCATACCTGTTGGATCGGCAACAGCTGGAGGGCTGTGCAGGAAGCACGGGGCTGACTCGTCTACTGCAAACTGGGGAGGCCATGGGGCAGACGGCCTGATGGCTGTTACTCCGTCTGTGTAACAGACTCTTCGTGACCCAGGGAGCCAGCGCCTGAGTGGTTCTGCCTTAGCCCACTGGCCCTGCTCTAACAGAATACCACACACCAGCTGGCTCATAGACGATTTAGTTCTCACAGTCTGGGAGGCTGGGAAGTCCAAGATCGAGGCACCAGCAGGTTCAGTGCCTGAGGAGAGGTCCCTTCCTGGTTCCCAGGTGGCTCTCTTCTCCCGGTGTCCTCACATAGCAGAAGGGTTCAGAGGACTCTGGGGAGTCTCTTTCATAGGGCACCCACCCCATTCATAGGGTTCTGCCCTCATGATCGAAACACCTCCAAGGGACCCTACTCCCTAATCACATTGGGGTTAGGATCTGAACGTGGGAATTTCAGAACACACTCACTCTATAGCAAGATCTCATAGATGTCCTAGAAAGGGGAAAGTACGTGGATATTCATCCCAGTTAGTTGTGATGGTGGGGAAGTAGGGCGATCTAGGCATCTATTTCCAGATGAAGCAACGTACACCATAAAGTGGGCGAGCACTGTGGAGTCCTATGCAGCTGTGAGACACACACACCAGATGTCTACACAGCACTACGGACAGACCTCAAAAACATAGTGTGGAGTAAAAAAGGAAAACAGAATTATATCTAGAGCATATAACCATTTATATAAATTTTAAAAACATATGGATTCAAAGCTATACTACATGTTTTATAGATTATACTTATACATACTTTATGCATGAACTGTATATTATATAAACTATATGTTTGTTTCCAAATAAAATGACACAGATACAGATCCAAAATGGGGAAAGGTTGCTTATAAAGGAAAGAAAATGGAAGTGGGAAATGCCTATAAAAAGAAATGAATAATGAAAATTAGAAATCAGAATGGGATCTTATATAGACAACAATGTTCCCTGAGCCAAGAAGTGTGATTAACTCAGCCCTCCAATGTCTCCGGTTAAAAACATAAAGTCCAAAATTATGAAACACAATCAGGGACTGACCATATGCTTTACACAACGGATTCATCCATCATAGGATTGCAAGCTTCCCTTATCTATTTAGATTAGTTTGTTTTAAAATTAAGGTTTCCGAGAAAACTATTAAGTAATTCATTTGTCAAATGGGCATGCTTTAGGGAGGTTTGGGTTTTTTCTTTTTGAAAAACAAATATGCATCAGACTTGTTTGTTATCTTTGTCCTAAAAAGCTACTTTGGTCTTAGGTTTAGAGTAGTTGGTCTCCAAAGTACGGTACATGTACCTTACAACTGGTCACAACAATCTACTAGGGGGTGGAAATAAGTGTTAAAATATAATTTTTATCTTGCAAAATGAGGAGATTGTTTTACGCTATCTGCTCCATGGTTGAAGTTGCAGCCCTTGCTTTTTGAACACATCAGGTTGGATGTAACGCTCGGGTACCCTGAGGAACCCTGGAAGAGGTGACACGGGGTTCTCATTCACCATTTCTCCCCGCAGTGGCTGCTGTAGTACAGCGACATGCGCCCAGTTAGATTGTCTAGTTTGAACAAGATTCACTCTTACAAGATGACCTTAAAAGATTCCTGAAAAAATACTACAGAGTGAAAATAAAGTCATGTACGCCTGGTGAACAAGCAGAAAGTGGCAGAGCTGATCCTTTCCCCAACCTCAGCGCAGACCCTCCACCAATCACATTCACAAGTGATTAGCCTGATGGGTAATCAGCCACAAATACTGAAATAATCCAGAAGATGATTTGAAGAAGGGTTTATAGCCACTCTTAATCTCCTCAAAGTGTGTATTATGTGAACATACTGGCTAATGATATAGTGAAACCATCACAATGAGTGAGACATTCAAAATCTAAACGAGAATGTAGATACAAGGATGAGCCTCTATCAGTTCTTCGGCAATCTTTAAAGTGAGGAAATATTTAATCCACCAATTTTGAAAAGATTACTGAACTTAATGATAAATTTTAAAACTCCTTTCAAATCATTTCATATCACAGCAGTAGACTAACAAAATCACTTATTTGGGAAACACATTCTTCTTTTCCTGCTGGGGAAAAATGACTAAAGTACAAAAAATAATAGCAACAAACTAAAATATAATCCTTTGTTAGCAGATGCTACTGAAAGACACAAGTTCAAATCTCATTGAGCATTAAAAGAAGCAACCATCAGAGCAAATTAATCAGTTGACGAAGTTTATTATATAAGTAGATGAAAAGACAGATGTCCCTAACATATTTTGGCTTATAGTATTTGCTAGATTCTGTATCAGTAATGCAATGTCTTAAAAGGTCTTTTTTTATGAGCTTCTAGTTGTTGCTCTGGAGAGGTACTCACCATTCAATGATATCTTCAATAAAAATAAAGTCTTACGGGAAGACTGTGTAAAATTCTGCTTTAACCAGAATTTTTTTTTAATATAAGAAATCCAGGGATTAGGTTTATAAGTAAAACACCTCAATCAAAGTTCATTTGCAGACAAGTTACTGTGGCACAGAAGTGTATGTCACAATGTAACAGTAAGTACCCCTGGACACCTCCCATACTGTTGGTTTTATAAAAACAAGACCTTTAAGCTTTCATTAGAGTGATCATGAAACTTTGTACCACAATGGTTGCCTCATGGCAAGATACTTTGAAGACTTATCAACCCAAATGTTCTTCTTGTACAGGTGTCCCAAGTTGGTTGACATTTTCCATGATGACAAGAAGCACCCAATAGTTTGCTCACTAGCATATTTTATTAAGATGATGCAAATAAATTCTTAAGACACTCTTAGCCTTAAAGGTAAAAGAAAAATTGTAACCATGAGTGAGAAAAGAACTCTAAGAGAAACAAATTTGTGTGTTGGTGAAGGCATTTTTAAAACCACTGTCTGGAAACATTTGCGTTATTATGGGACTTCCTGCCTGAAAACCACCTAAGCGTGACACCTACAGAAACCCTCATATCTGTACACTTCAAAAACTTCAAAACATTAAGAAAATGAAAAAGACAACCCAAAGGATGGAGGGAAATATTTGCAAATCACATATCTGATATCATGTAACACATGATTCAGAACAATCAGAACTCACTAACAAAAAGAAAAACAACCCAACTTAAAAATGGGCAAAAGACTTGAATAGCTATTTCTCCAAAGAAGATACACAAATGCCCTCTAAGCACATGAAAAGATGGTCAACGTCATCAGTCATTAAGGGAACACAGATCAAAAAACCACAATGAGATACCACTTCACTAGGGTGACTATAACAAAAAACAAACAAAAAAGCCAGATAATAATAAGAATTGGCAAAAAAAAAAAAAAAAGGTAGCAATATTAGACCCCCTCAAGTGTTCCTGGTAGGAACTTAAAATGGTGCAGCCACTTTGGAAAACAATCCACCAGTTCCTCAAAAGGCAAACACAGTAACTATATGACCCCATATAGTTCCATGGCTAGGTATAAGAAATGAGAACATGTGTCCACACAAAAGTTTATACATGAGTCCTCACAGTAGCACTGTTCCTGATAGCCAGAAGTGAAACCAACCCAAATACCCACGAGGTGATCATGGATTTAAAAAATATGATACATCCATACAAAGGAAGATTACTTGGCCATAAAAAAGAATGAAGTACCAATACATGCCACAAAATAGATTAACCTTGAAAACAGTATTCTAAGTGAAAGAAAGTGGTCACAAAAGACCACAGGTTGAATGATTCCATCTCTGTGGAATATCCAGAAAAGCTAAAACCATAAGGATAGAAAGTAGATTAGGGGTTGTCTAGGGCTAAGAGGTAGGGAGAGATGAGGGGTGACTATACTAGGGTTAGGATTTCTCTTTGTAGTGATGGAAATGTCCTAAAATTGACTGTGGTGATAGATGAACAATTCGTGAGTACACTAAAAGCCATGAAATTGGGTACTTCCCATGGGTAAGCTGTGTGGTACATGAATTATATCTTAATAAAGCCAATACTAAAATAATCCTTAAAAACAGACCTTTCCGGGGCGCCTGGGTGGCTCAGTTGGTTGGGCGACTGCCTTCGGCTCAGGTCATGATCCCGGGGACCCGGGATCGAGCCCCGCGTCGGGCTCCCTGCTCGGCGGGAAGCCTGCTTCTCCCTCTCTCACTCCCTCTGCTTGTGTTCCCTCTCTGGCTGTGTTTCTCTCTGTCAAATAAATAAAAATCTTAAAAAAACAAAACAAAACAAAAACAAAACAAAAAACATCTCTATAAAAAAAAAAAAAAAACCAGACCTTTCCAACATGCTTTTTTAAATTTCCAAACAATGCATAAAGAAAGACAATTCAATTCATTTTAAGAACATCACCAATTAATGCAAGAAAGGTAGAAATGTAGTTACTAATTTTTAATGAAGAACCTTGCATAATCAGTAGATACAACTAAACAATGAGGAAAGAAGCTCAGTGAAGGCCGAGTGTGTGCCACCAACTGTGCGTGGCCTCTACTTGAACCTTGTGTATCTTCTATAGGGGCAGTAGCCATTAATTCAAGTATCCAAATAAAATGGGCTTGACACAGGCCCTCAGAATTCTTAATATCATTTCCCAGTGATCACTTCCTACGATTTCAGCACTTCCTAATTTTCTCAAACCCAGAAGAGTTCCTCCTGATTATTGTACCCTTGACCCTGTCAACAATTTTATAAGCACATAATTTCTTATGTTACATATTTTTTCTGCTAAAATACGTAGTAATTTTAGATCAAGCCTGACTGATATGGTCATTACAGTCCTGAAGTGAGCATCCACCATGAAAATTAAATATGGCATTCGCTTTAAGCGGTGTGGCAGGATGAGGAAACCAGGATCAGAGTCTGGAAAGATGGCACTCCATGTTATGTGGTGGGAAAGCACTTCATAAAACTGCCCCTGCAATAACTTGGAAACCATTTGGCTACCAAGCAGGGGACTTTAGGGGAATTAACTGGAAAGAACCAGCGTGGTAGTGTGCATTGGCCACTACTAGTTTTTTGGGCAAGATATATAAGATAAGAGATGAGAGAAACTTGACTGATGAGTGAGCAGAATGTAAGAAAATATAGTGTGGAAAAGGTGTTGAGGTGTTAGAAAACCTGGGACACCGGGATGGCTCAGGCGGTTAAGCGTCTGCCTTTGGATTGGGTCATGACCCCAGGGTCCTCGAGACCCACTTCGGACTCTTTGCCGAGCCTGCTTCTCCCCTGCCTCTGTCCCCCTGCTTGTTCTCTGTCTCTGTCTCTCTCTCTAGTAAAAAATTAAGATCTTTAAAAAGGGGGGATTGGAAAACCCAACTGTTGCTAAAGTCAAAAGTCCAACAAACTTCTAAGCTGAATAATTCAGTACTCTATCAACGATCACATTAAGGGTATTGTTTTCCCAATAATTTTCTTGAATAATTTCAAAGTGGCCACCAATAAATTGACAAAGAAAGAGGAATGAGAATCCAGCAGAAAAATAATTATTACAAAAAATAATTAATAAAAATAATAATGGGGAAAGGAAAAATAATAATGAGAATTATGCCTAGGAAAAAATGCTCTGGGTGTGGTTACCAACCCAGAACTAATACAGAAACAATGACGGGCATTCTCCCAGAAGGCAGAATCATGGTTGTGATGATTTTGAAATATCTAAACTTGCTTGTAACAAATAGAATAAGGTGAAGGGATAATGTATGACTTTTGAAATTAAGGTTTTTAAAAAGGGCTTGTGGTTTCCTTCTTTCTCTCTTGGGTAGCTCACTCTAGGAAGCTACGTGCTGTGCCATGAGAACACTTAAGTAGTCCTATGGATAGGTCTATATCACGAGCAACTGTGACCTCTCAGCAATAGCCAGAGAGGAACTGAGGGCTCCAGCCCATGTTTGTGTGGGTTAGCAGCCTCTGCAGCCCCAGCCAAGCCTTCAGATGACAACAGCTGCAGGAAACAATTCACTGAAACCTCAGGGGAGACCCTCAGCCAGAACCACTCAACAGCCACTTCCAGATTCCTGACCCTCAGAACCTGTAAGATAAATAAGGACTTATTGCCTTCAGCTACAAAGTTTTAAGGTTCTTTGCAACAATAGGTAGCTATTATACAATAAGTACCTAACAATAGGTAACTAATACAGTGGCCAGATTAAGAGGTGGAGGGAGGGGTTCTTCACGAAGTCTGCCCAGCAGGAATTCAAAACTACCACGGTTCTACAGTTCTTCAATTGGAACTTCATCCAGTCCTAGATGAACTTGGCAAACACAAACATATACTGTGATTATCCTGTTCTTGTTCTACCCTTCATGCTCAGTTTATGAGGATGTGGGAAGACCTAAGTATTTTAGATCTTAGGACACTAGACCGCGAGCAGCCACGTGTGGACTGGTGGGGAGGGCCGCTCATCATGTGAGTGTGGTCATTAAACTGGCTACAGAGACCGGATGGAATTATGGGATGTGCTTCTCTTGGGAACGAATAAACGTGGGAGAAAATAAAACAGGTATTTAATGAGCAGAAGGATAGACTGTGGTAAAGACGATAATACTATGTAATCCCCAAATCCCATTTTTCTTCTCCCAGATCCACAGCTGAGTTCTATCTCCCAGCCTCCCTCTACTTGGTGGGGCACAGTGAGTTCCAGCTAAGGGAGCATGGGTAGAAGTGTCCCCAGCACTTCCAGGCCCCTAGGAAGTCTTCTGAGCCACTCTCCTTGTGTTCTCTCTATTACCTCTCTAGCTGTCCATAGGTTCTATGTCCAGTGACGGACACAGAGGCCCAGGTAATCGCAGATCTTCACAGGGAAGCAGCCTGGACCCCTGCAAGCATCGTGCACACGCGTGCACACATGCACATCCATTTTCACACGCACAGTGGACTGCCGAGTATGATAAAAATAACTTTTTTACATTTTATTTTAAATCAATTAACTAACATATAGCATATTATTAGTTTCGAGGTAGAGTTGAGTGATTGATCAGCTGCATATAACACCCGGCGCTCATTCCATCACGTGCCCTCCTTTATCCCCAACCCGTTACCCCATCCCCCATCCACCTCCCCTCCAGGAACCCTCTGTTTTTTTCCATAATTAAGAGTCTCTCGTGGTTGACTTCCCTCCTGATCTCATCTTATTTTCTTTTTCCCTACCTCTCCCTATGTTTCATGAATCTGCACGTCATCCTTGCCCGGGGGCCACGCTAATCTCTGCATCATTCTAATTTTAGTGTGTGTGCTGTTGGAGACAACACTAGCAGGAAGTCCTCATTTGAAGACATTTGTTGTAGTGGTCACCTGCCAGTGCTGAAACAATCTAACTCCACCGCTCTGAGCTGGGGTCCTACTAGAGTCGGTGCCAAACTATCTCATAGTTACATGCAGCCAACCCTTGGGCTGCAGCGATCCATATTTACAGGTCTCTGACCACCACCCCGTGATATCAGTTATGGAACTTTAAACCAGAAGAATATGAAACCGTATCTCCCAGGAGGCCTTTTGCCTTGGCTCAACACCACCTCCCTACTTTAGTGGTTAAGGCATAGACTCAAATTACTCAATCTAGTTCTCCTATCAGCCATGTAAGAGATGTGTTTTTATCAACAGTGTGCTCTGAGAAAGTCAAGCCCCTAGGAGGCCTGGAGACTTGCCCACAGTCGTCCATCTGGTAACTCTGGAGCCAGTATTTGCATCCAGCTCCTCTGACTTCCGATCCAGGAGTCTCTCCCTCGTAGCACAATGCAAGGGGGAAAGGAAAGCCCATCTGTGGCCTTTGGGTTTTCTCTCTCAGCAAGTTTTATTGCCACATGACTTCAAATACGCGAAAATAACAGACAAGCACATGTCACCCTTCCCAGTTCTCACCTGACCCTTCCCAGACACCAGTGATTCCATTCCCAATGGAAACCCTTTCCTGGAGCAGGAATTTGAATTTCCTGGGAGAAGAGATGCCCCTCCCCCTTCCTTCTATGTGCAGAACCTACAGGGTTCTTCCCAGCTCTATTAGGCCAAGGAGAGGTGCCACTACAACATCTCCTGGGGAGAAGAACGTGCAAACCGTAGTGGTCTGGCCCCCATCTGCATTGGGGGTTCATATACATACCTAAACCTCCAGTCACGAAGCCAACTGTTAACACATTCTCTCCAGGTCCTGACCCAAAAGAACCTCCCTGCCCTCTGCTGACGCTGGAAATACCACGGTGGATGGAACAAGATGCTCGGGGAGCCTCCAACTACAGATCTCATGAGCTGCAGTGTTCATCAGCAGGCCTCACCAGCGGCCCTAGCAGTGAAAATACAGCCGCCCTCATCGGGGTTCGAGGGAGACCACACACGTGTCTTCTGCAGCAGATGCATGCTAGAAGCTGGACGAGGCATCATTCCAACAAAAAGCCATTTCTATGCACGCCGGCAGCCTGGGTTGGATCTCAGAAGCCAGGCAACCAATGAGTGTTTGCTTACGTGACGTAATGCTTTCTATATGGAATCTTACTGGCTGAAGGACTTGTCACTCACTTGCCAAAGTTCTCAGGGATGAAATCTGTGGAGTCCAGGCTTTCTCCCATCATGAGAGGCTCATGGCAGCTCTGGTTGAACCCCGTTGCTGTTTTTCTCCCCCATAGCTCACTTCTGAAATCGTACACTTCAGAAATTGTGGCTTTCTTGGGCTTTTGTGCATTTTAACTTCATTGACATAAAAAGCCCTTTGGTTAATAGACTTTCCAAGCCATAAATATTCTCTGGACAGTAATGCTCCATATTTCTCAGAGTCCTGCTGTTATTCTGATCACTTCCACTTTATCCACGGAAACAGAAAGCCAGGAGCAGAAAAACGTCCTAATAGCACTGATTCTAGAGGTGAGGACTGTTGGCCCCAGGATACAGATTTTAAAAACAGAAAGGAAAGAAAGGAGCCATAAGTCTGAATGTGGCTCTGGAGGTATTTCCTGGGCTGTCAGTCCAAGCGCTCCCACTTGCACGGGTCCCGTTCTCCCTGTGCGCGCTGTCCCACCTGCACGGGTCCCCTTCTCCCTGGGCGCGCTGTCCCACCTGCACGGGTCCCCTTCTCCCTGTGTGCGCTGTCCCACCTGCACGGGTCCCGTTCTCCCTGCCACGCCCCGGCCCGCGCTAGACAGGGGCCTGTGCGCAGTGTGAGAGGCGGCTGGGCCGGCCGAGCGGGTCTCCCATCCCGGAGGCCACGTGACCTGCAGTCAGTCCATATGCCCGTCGGAGCTTCAGCGTTCACACTGTCAAGTGAGCCTGCCCCCGTCTCCCTGGCAGAGCAGTCATGAGTCCCGGACACGAAGCTGCTGCTCAGAAAACAGCAGACTGGCTGTGCATGGCGTGTGTCCCGGGCGATGTGCTGCAGGAGGGCTAGGAGCTCACCTCGTCGGTGCCAAGGCGTCAGGGAGCATCCCCGGGAGGCAGGGACAGGGCAGCTTCCCGGGGCTGAGCAGGTTCAGTCGCCCAAAGCAGCCTGACGCAGAGGGAAGGCCACTTGTCCAAGAGCATAGGCTCCGCACTGTCCACGTAAGTTCCCACAGTGTCCCCCAAACAGAGGGGCCCCGCCAGCCGGCACACTTCCCACAGACGGTGCATGTGGAACAGACTGGTTTCCACCCAGAATGTGCCAATGGGAACTTCACTGAGCCAGACGGCCTTGCACACTTGAGACATCTCCCTGGCACCTGGAGGGGAAGCCTCTGCTTTAAGAAAAGTGGGAAAGGAATAAAGAGAGAAAATGTTCCTGATCCCTTATGACCAAAAATTATACTTCAGTTTAGTGTGGTTTCCGAGCTAGATATTCAAATCAGGCGGATGGGGACTGGGCACACATCTTCCTACGATATGAGGGCAAATGGAGGCAGCGGTCTCAGGGGAAGTAGGGTGCGAACCAGACAAGCTCTAGTCAAGGCTTCTGTGCAGAGACGGAGGCCAGTGGCTGGAGGGCGTATGTCCAGGGGGTGGGGAAAGGGACCTGAGAGCAAAAACAAGGCTTCTTAGCCCTCCTCCACCCCAACCCCTCTGCCCTCCTCCACCCCTACCCCTCTGCCCTCCTCCACCCCTACCCAGCCACCAAGATGGCTGCCCTGTCAGTCCTATACCAGCTCATGCAAGGGAACAAGAAATGCCCTGATCACAGAGTCACCTCAGGAACAGAAAACCCTGCCAGCTTTCTGCCCAGGGTGAAGTAGGAATTAGGTAGAGAGTCCAGCCTTGGCCTTTCCCCCACGCCAGTAATCAGTGAGCCTATGAACATACAGTGCTGCACCCTGGGGGACAGACCATCCAGGATAAAGCCATGGCGTCTCACGCTTGGCATCAGAAGCTCATCTGGAATCTCCAAGACGTTCTCCTTGATGCAGCTATCTGGACAAGCCAGAGGAGTCTCAGTGACTTCCCGAGTGACAGGATTAGCCACGCTACACCGCAAGGCTGTTTCCAACTTACAACGCTGCTTACACTCAAGCTCTCTCAGCATTTGGCACGTGCATGTCTTAGTGCCTTCTGCCTCTAACAGTGTGTCTCTCACAGGCTTACTGCTTGGGAGGCTTAGTTTCTTGCTCAGAAGAGACACAAAGACAAAGGGTCGGGAGCTGCCCCCCACCCTAAGAGCCACGGCTCGCTCCCTGCCGTTCTGGGCAGGAGAGGTCTGCAAAGGCCAACACCTTGAGCAATGGAATGTTTTTTCTTTCACAGATGGGGACTCTGACATTCGGAGAGGACATCCTCAAGGCTGCACGAATGCCAACTGAGAGAACCTAGACTTCGGTCTGGCCTGTCTGGCTCCTAAGCCAAGTGTTTTCCTGCTATGCAGTCACAAATTCAGAGGCAGCGCTATCATTTGCTCTCGTCTGCCGCTGGACATGGTGTCAGTGAGCCCCCACGCAGGGCTAGATTCCCACATCCAAGTCGGGTCGGCCCCACGGACACGAAGCCACCCGGTCCTTCTCGCTCTGCGGCGGTGGTGGACAAGCCACAAACTGCAAAGTGGCCCCGGCGTGTTTCTGCGCCGCTGTTGGGTAGGCGATGGCCAGGCAGGGAAAGGAGAGCCAGCTCAGTGAGTCAGCTGGGAGCCGACGTGTCCTCTCCCCGCTGCTTGAGGAGGAGGCAAGGAGCCACTCACATGGTCTTCAGATGCCTGGCCTCCTCTTCCCTCCAAACCTCTCCCTCGCCCTTTTCTGGCCAAACCCCCCTGAGGTCTTCAAATTCATCCACCACAAGCCTCTCCCGGCTGTCTCCTGCAGTGTTCCATGTGGCCAGTCTCTTAACTGAGTCGTAACCCTATTCCTAAATTCCATGACTCAAGGGGACATGGGTAACCTGAGAAAGGCCTTCCTCGACACTTTGTGGCAGAGGTAGGTGCCCACCACCTTCCCCTGCACCCTGATGAGCTGAAGAGGATCGGAGAAACAGGCCACCACGCTTAGGGACAGGATACGAGAGGGTTCCCACAAGGCAGACCCCAGCAGCAGGGCAGACTTCCTCTGGGAACATCTGCCTCCCACCCTCTCTGGACCCTGAGCCGCTCTCCCTTGAAAAATTTCCAGGATGATCCTTGTGGATTCTGGTGAAAAGTCAGAGAGTCTCAAACAACAAAACCTCATCTCCCTGCTCAGCATCAGTCCTGTGCTAAATGCTGCATTGGACATACACTGACCCTCAGTTGACCCATCATCCGAATCTGAGATGTCATCCCCTGAGAACACGCAGATTGCGAAGCCTACGCGGCCGGGCACTCTGCAGGCCCTCTCGGGGGGCTCCCAGTGGGCCGGCCCTATGCTCACGGCACGTCTGAGTGAGCAGCATGTCTCCCCTGACATTTGGCTGCAATCCTACTTCTCTTTCCAGACCAGGGCGGAGGTTACTCTCGAAATGGACATTTCTCTCTAACTACAGAGAGAAACAGCATACAGTACGTTATCAGTTCACGTTATGGCTTTTCCCAGGGTAGAGGGTTGCGCACTATGTACCATAAAAGACCTGTCTTTCCCTTCCCATCTATGACAAGATTATTATAGAACACTGCTCTTGCCTTTTCTTCTGCCTGGTTAATTAAGCTGTTTTTAAAAGAACTTTATTGCTCATGGCTGGATCAGACCAGCAGGTACTTGTGGTATCAAATGGTCTAGGGAAGGATTTTTTTTTTCCTATGGAGAGGCTGTAACAATTTATTCCTGGTCAGACTCCTACTAAACCACAGAAAATCACTGCTGCCTTCAAAGTATCAGATTGTAAATGGCACTCTTGTAAAGCTATTTTTGCTGGATCTTATACAATTCTGCAGACAAGGACTCGAATTTATTAGCCCTCTCAACTCCCCAGAAACAGAGGTGGCACATGCCTGTCCATCTTGTGACTGCCCTGTAGCAATGCAAATTAAGAGCAGAACCCAAAGAATATCAAAAGATCCCACTACTTTATGAGTGAGTCCTTTCTAAAGACTTCTTAAGTAAATAAGATTTTTCTATCACTTCCCAAATCTCTTGACGGTGTCCCAAAGATGAGCTGAGCTCCTTCCTATTAAGAGAGGGAGGAGAAGAAGGCAGTAGACTGAGTGATAGTCTCCCTTTCTCAGCAGCATTGAGTATGAGCCATTCCTGGACATGATCAATTCCTCAGTGTGGCTTAGGGACATAGTGGCTTCTTGAATGGCTATTGTAGAGCTAGGCAAGAAAAGACCAGGATGGGGATTGAATGACTACTCCAAGATCAGACAGACAGTGAGTGAATCCAGAAATAAGTCCAGGAGTCCTACCTACTTCAGCCCAAGGCACCTCTCCTTCAACCCAAGATAGATTTACTTAAAAGAGCTGAGGCTGCCAAGCACCCGAAGGAACAGGCAGAGACTGCGCACAGTACTCATGGCAGAGGTCCATCGCAGGGGATCTCTGGTGTCATGGAGAGAACCGAGCTCTTCATACATGAGCCGTCGTTCTGTATTCCACTGCCACCCTCGAAAAATTCAAGAGCAGTTTGGGGGGCTCTCCAGTCTATGATTCAGCTTTTCTTCCTTCAATTCCTCCCCCTCGTGGCCCAAAGCTCCTACTGAGGTAAGCTTAGTGTAGACGTTGCCTTCCAAGCAGCTCTGGAGTTATCTTTGCTAAGGAAGGGGCGGCTCAAGTGTGCTTGGAGTCTGACCCTACAGCTTGAAGTAAACGGAGCATGCTGGTATAACTACAACAAATGAAGTGAAGAAAGAGCCCTGGTTTCCACTTTCAGCTGTAATTCCATCAGAAACAATAGAGAGTTTTTATAATGAACCTGTGTCATCTCTGGGCCTTGTTAAACTTAAGTCTGGAAGGAAACCTGTTGGTCAGGAAAAACAACCATGCTACTTATAGTTTATTGGATCTAACTCCCTTGTCTCCAAATCCCAGCTCTCTCATCTCAATTGAACACCCTGCTTAAACGTTTTATGGTGGATTCACTTAGCAAGCCTAAGGGTCATCTAGACAGAGGGGCCCCTAAATAATTTATTTCTCAACAAACATTCACTTAGCACTTGCTAAGTTCCATATCTCATCTAAGCACTTTACATGCACTAGTCCTAAAACCTCAAAAGAGAACTGTTGGGGGAGGAGGCTGGAAAGATGGTGGAGAAGGAGGACCCTAAGCTTGCCTCTTCCCACAGATACAACTAGATAATACTCACATCACCATAACAACCTAAAAAATGACCTAAAGATTGGCAGAACAAACTCCACAGCTAAAGGTAGAGAAGAGACCACATCAAAGAAGGTAGGAAGGGCAAAGATGCAGTTTGGGAGTAAAACAGGCCATGACCATGTACAGCAGGAGAGAGCTGGGGTTGTACAGAAAGGCAAGAAACAGACTATCACTCTGGGGAGCCCACATGGGTTAAACAAATCCCCACAACATTCAGCTGTGAAAGCAGGAGGGGCTGAATTTTGAGAGTTCTTATGATGAGCGGGACTTAAAGCCTGGAATTTTAAAATTCAGCTTGCTTGGCTCCGGGAGAGCTCAGAGGGCGTTAGGAAGCTGACTCCCTGCCCTTAAAGAGACAGCAGCCAGCCAGTGGAGATACAGCCTGGAAGCAGCAGTTTGAAAAGAGCCAGAGATAGATGGGAATGAACATTATTTACTCGTCTCAGAGCATGACCTGGGGAGGCCCCTTCAGGAACAAAGGAGCTGGTACGCACCATCTTCCCTCCCAGCCCTCAGCATAAACACAGCCACCAGCAGGAACTAGCACCAGGCCGACACTCATTAAGCCCTGCTCCCTGTACTCCCATGGATCCACCCCTTCCAGTGATGCTTGCTTCAGTACTTGTGCTGTAGGACCCCTCCCCCAGAAGACCAGCGTTGTGTCTCCTGACCCATGCCTTCTGTGGGGCCTCAGTCTTAGCAGCAGTGGAAGCCATCTCAATTCACAAGTGGGCCAGCACGTGCCTCATTAACGGGTATCCCCCACAGCTGGGGACCAAACGCTCCCTACAACAGGCAAAAAAAGCCTGGGCATACAACTATACCACAGGAAAGAGAGACCAGGACCCAACAGGAGGGCACATACAACACACATAGGAGACACCCCCTGAACTGCCAGGCCCTAGGGAACACGGGACACCACACTACAGAACACTACACGACCTCTTCTTCATAAGGCCATTACCTTTGAGACCAAGAGACATGGCTAACTTACCTAACACACAGAAACAGATGCAGAGAGTTAGACAAAATGAGGAGACACAGGAATGTGTCCCAAATGAAAGAGCAGGGCCAAATCATAGCAAGAGACCTAAGTGAAACAGATATAGGTAATACGCCTGAGAGAGAATTTAAAGAAGTGGTTATAAAGATACTTAGTGGACTTGAAAAAGACAGCAGGATATCAGTGAAACCCTTAACAAAAGATACAAAAGAACCAGAGATGAAAAACACAATAAATGAAATTTAAAATATACTTGATGGAATAAACAGCAGACTAGAAAAGCAAGAGCAATGAATTAATGACCTGAAAGACAGAGTAATGGAAAAATACCCAGGCAGAGCAACGAGAGAAGGAAAACTTATGCAAACTGAGAATTGTCTTAGGGACTCCCATTGAAGTTTTGCTCTATCAAGTGTTATAACATTTGCATTATAGGAATCCAGAAGGAGACAAAAGGGGGCAGAAAATACTTGAAGAAATAATGGCTGAAAACCTCCCTAATCTGGGGAAGGAAACAGATATCCAGATCCCAGAGGCACAGAGTTAAGCCTCTGCCTTCAGCTCACGTCATGATCCCGGAGTCCCAGGATCGATTCCCGCGTCAGGCTGCCTGCTCAGCGGGAAGCCTGCTTCTGCCTCTCTCACTCCTGCTGTTGGTGTTCCCTCTCTGGTGTGTTTGTCTCTGTCAAATCAATAAAATCTTTTAAAAATAAATAAATAAATAAATAAAGACCACAGATACATGGAGTTTAAATAGTATGCTACTAAACAATGAATGGGTCAACCAGAATCAAAGAAGAAATCAAAGATTACATGGAGACTAATGAAATTACAATGGTCCAAAATCTTTGGGATACAGCAAAAGAAGTTCTAAGAAGTTTATAGCAGTAAAAGAAGAAGCAAAAAAAAAGAAAAAAAAATCTCAAATAGACAGCATAATCTTACCTAAAGGAGCTGGAAAAAAAAAAAACAGAGGGATGGCAATAATAAAGAGTAGAGCAGAAATATGTTATATTGAAACAAAAAAACCAGTAGAACAGGTCAATGAAACTGAGAGCTAGTTCTCTGAAAACATCAACAAAATTGATAACCCCCTGGCCAGACTCAACAAAAAAGAAAAAGGGAGAGGAGCCAAATAAAAAAGATCACAAATGAAAGAGAAGAAATAACAACCAACAGCACAGAAATACAATTATAAGAGAATATTATGAAAAAGTGCATGCCAAAAAATTGGGCAATTTAGAAGAAATGGATGAATTCCTAGAAACATATAAGCTACCAAAATCAAAGCACAAAGAAATAGAAAATTTGAATAGACTGACTGCCAGCAAATAAATTGAATGAGTAATCAAAGAATCCCAAAAAACAGAAGTCCAGGACCAGACGACTACCTATCTATACTCTCTATATATTATTAAACCTTCGCAAAAGCACAGCAAGGGGGCATTATTATCCCAACTGAAGGACACCAGATTCCCTCTGCTAGTGGATGGTGGGATCAAGATTAAAATTAAAGTCCTTATGATTCCAAAACTCTCTGATTTCTGTACTACACCAAACTGGCTCCATAAGATTTCCTTGAGTACCATCTTCACATTCTTTCCCAACTCCATGCTGCCCTGTGAGAATATAGATAGGCAGAAAGAGGACCTTTTCTCTAGTTTTATAGCCAAGGATGTAGCTCCTCTCTCAAATGCTGTAGGTGGGAGTATAAATTAGTACAATCTTTTTGGAGAGCAACTTGCTAACAACTATCCAAATTATAAATATGTATATTGTTGACCCAGCAATTCTACTGGCATTCCAGGAACTTCTCCTACAGTTAAAATTTCAAAAGTGTACAATGGTATCTTTACATAAAAATATTTCAGTATTGTCTTTAATAGCAAAAGAACGGGGAAAAAACAAAAGTCTAGGAGGAAGAGATGGCTAAAATAAATGCTGGAACATTCATATTGCAAAATACTCCGCATCTATTAAAAACAACATGAGTTATCTCTCTATGCCAACATGAAAAATGTCTGACTTATATGGATAAGTGAAAACAAAACAATAATATATATGGATTAATTCTCCTTTGTGAAAGAAAAGTGCATATATGCATATTATATAGAGATTGTTAATGATTGAAAGGGGTTCCCAACAAAGTGTTGTAAGTGGGCAATTTCAGAAGAACCTTTATGTAATAACTTGTGACTATTAACTTAACTTCTATAATTTTACAATAAGTACCAATTATT
Organism: Spilogale gracilis; assembly: GCA_004023965.1. NCBI lineage: Eukaryota > Metazoa > Chordata > Mammalia > Carnivora > Mephitidae > Spilogale > Spilogale gracilis. The sequence goes on from PITA01013127.1 coordinate 53,906, forward strand.
TATGTAAATAAAATAGTTAATTTTTGAAAATGTGCTGCTACATCTCTGTACTTGAGTGCAAGGCTCTGATTAAATCTGATCTCTGAAAATGTCTTACAGTTCCAGTGTGAGAGATTGACTCTGCTTAGATTCCCTGTGTTGACTGCTAACGTAAGAGGACCCCTCTTGGTCAGCTTGGAACTGCTGCAAAGGACGGGCTTTGGTGGGTAAACATAGCCTCAGATCAGCCACGACTCCCCTGACTGTCCTCCAGCTTAGCTACGCCTCACTCGCACCTGCTCCTTGGGCATTTTGAGGACAGCCCCGAGGCTGCCAAAAGCACTTGGAACTTGACATTGAAAGGAACCCTAAAACTTGTGTCCATTCCACAACAGCCCAAACCTCGCCAGGCGATCTGGAGTGATGACTGCATGGAAGAGGAAATGGTGACATTAGGGACGCGGTAGCAAGATGAGCAGGAACTATGGCTGTTGGAGGGAGTGAGGAAATTGCTGGCATGGATGAGGGTGTGCGTACACTAGGTGCGCGGCCCCACACTAGGGTCTTTACGCACAGTATTGAAGAATTGCAGACCCATTGGTTGGGCGCAGTTTTGGAGGGATCTGAAAACCATCCAGGCAAGTGGAACCCACTCCCGATATTGAACCGAGCGCTACGATGAAAATGGCTTATTCGGGGTGTGGTGTGCAGAGAGGATGGTAGGGTGGGGAGAGGAGCCTGGAGAATCTACTGGTTCTGAAAACGAAACAATGACTCCGTAGTTGAAAGGCTGTGACTCTGGTCTCATCATGGTCAGCTGTGTCCTCCTCTGCCAAGGCCCCAGTTAGCCCTGGCCGGGGGTCTCATTACTTCACATCAGATGGCTGCACCACTTTCCCACTGTTCACCCTGATATCAAAACATCTTCCCCGTGGCGCCTGGGTGGCTCAATCGTTAAGCGTCTGCCTTTGGCTCAGATCGTGATCCCAGGGTCTAGGGATCGAGTCCCGCATCGGGCTCCCTGCTCTGCAGGAAGCCTGCTTCTCCCACTCTCACTCCCCCTGCTTGTGTTCCCTCTCTGGCTGTGTTTCTCTCTGTCAAATAAATGAATAAGATCTTTAAAAACAAAAACAAAAACATCTTCCCCATCACATTCCAATAATCTCAGATTCATTAAGATTTTAAGCTTGAAAAGAACTTTCCATGCCTCATCGTGATCCCTGAATTAAATGGAAGCTTCTTCTCTGGGTGTGGATGGGGTGCCAGGGCAGGGTCTGAACAGCCTTAACCACCACCGTGCGTTTGGGCAATCTCGGGTCGGGCCCATCCTAGAGGAAAGAGAAAGTGAGTAGCCTGAGCTAGAGCTGATGATGGGTGCCCTGGGTCTCATCAGGGAATTCTGAATACCTCTTAACATTTGTAGTGTTGAGCGCGATCCCGCGGACATCTGCCGTGCCAGGAAGAAGGTTTACTGGGCAGGAAGATAAGGAAAGCAGGAAGCCGGAGAACAAGTGGGTGGCACAAGCACATCTGGAGGGGACACAGAAGGGACGTCGAGAAGAACAGAAGAGAAACCTCTTGGGACAACCTCCAAGAAGAGAAAGGCAGACACACGGGCTGCATAAGGGCCATCAGGTCCAGATCCCAGACGCGCTGTTAGTATGCAGGTGCTCAGGTCCCCGCTCCCAGACCTCCCCTATCGGGAGCTCTGGCAGAAAACAGCATTTCAGCTACACAATAAGAAAGTGAGACCTTCTAAATGTACCAATTTGTGAGCTAAGAATTTATCTTAATATGGCACAAAGGAAGGCATTTCTCAGCACTGGTACATGGTTTCACCAAAAATACAATTTCTAGTTCCGCCAGGGTTCTTGGGTTCAGTAATTCACTAGGAAGACTCACGGGAGTGCGCAGTTGTCCTCGTGGCTGTGATTTATTACAGCAAAGGGACACAAGCACAATCATCAAAGGGGAAAAGTTCATGGGGCCAAGTCTAGAGGAAACCAGGCAGAACCCAGACACAAGCGTCCAAGGGTCCGTTCCCAGGGGGAAAACACAGGGTTAACCCCCCGTGGGAAATGCTGCCAGCCATGGACACTCACGGGACGCCCACTGCTCAAGGTTTCTGTCGGGGGCTGACCATGCAAGCAGCCTCCAGCTGGCCAGTACCCACATTCCACACACCCGGGAGGAAAGGAGGCGTTTAGCACAGACCGTGTTGTTTGTACGAAGTGCTTAGGGACAGCGAGCCCCTCGTCAGTTCTGGGAACGGTGGGCCGCCCCTCAAATCCCAGTTCTAGAGAGCCTAGGGCCAACCTGCCAAGGGAGGCAGCTCAGGCCGGCCAGGTCAACTCCTCCGCACGCCAGCCGAAACAATGAGGCAAGAGGAAGAAATGAAGGCTAAGAAAAGCAACAAAGGAATCACAAAGGTACTCTCATGTTCAGACAATATGATTGTTTACATGAAAAAGAATAAGAAAATCAACAAAAATATTATCAAAATAAAATCTGTACTAAGAACAAGTGAGTTTATAAGCCATCCCAGCCCCAACTTGCACCAGGCCCCGCAGGGGAAGCCGAAAGTAAGTATCACGTTGAATCAAGTTAGAGTTCCTTCTCACGCGGGCCTGGGCATTCTCGTCACCCAGCTGAGATGGGGCTTGGCAGGCAAAAGTCACCCAACGACCTTTGATTCTCTAAGAGAAACCAGAGAAGCCACAGGGCCTGTTCGGGCGCCTCGGCCGAGGTGGGGCTCACAGGTGCCATCCTCCAGACCCTGTGAAGAGCTCTAGCCTTCATGTGGGTGTGTGTTCCCGAATATTGGCAGAAGTGAGTTCTCTTAACTGAGATCCACTAGGACCACCGTCTCTCTCTACTCCGTCTTGGAACAGGGGGCTGCAGAGCTGGCCCGTGCCTCCCAGCCAGCCGCAGGGTAGGCGGGAAGGTAGTCCTGGGAGCCAGCCCACAGCCGGATGCTAACAGCAGCTAAGTATGCACAGAAGTCACTGCCAACCACTGGACAAGTCCCCAACTCTCATCAGGGCCCTGAAAATACTCTATCCAAGACTCACAACACAAGTAAACAACATTTCAAGGAGTCTAAAATATATTTTCAAATACAGAGAAGAGAACCCAGAATACAAGCAAAATGTAAAATGTTTCTTAAAAGCTTATTAAAGCTTAAGTATGCCGTTATAACTGCCACTGAAAGATGGTTTGAAACATAAGTACAGACTCCTCTTCTGCTGAGATACAAAATGGACTTTCTTTTCTCACCTTTATATTTATCTATTAAGAAACTGAGAGAAAATTCATATACAAGTTCTAATAAAATATGAAACAAAAGTGACAAACAGAAGCAAAGAGACCAAAGGAACTGTTCTGATATCAAGAAGCAAACTGCAAGCAAAAGAAGTTTCAGATCATAACAAAGGCAATAATTCATTAAAGAGCATAAAATAGATTTCTACTCAAAGTAATGGATTATGATGAACAGGCAATAGATTATGATGAATAGTCTCTTGTATTGTTTGATAATTCAATCAGCCAAGAGAAGTGAATCTTAGAATTCACTGGGAAAACTAATTTGCTTGCTGATTTGAGTGAAAAAAATGCACCAACATAAATAACATAAAATTCCTAAGAAACTAAGACCACTGGAAGGACACCCCAAGACAAATTAGTTAATGAGTTCTGTCAAAGTAAAGAACACTCAACCGGTCACTTGCACAAGAAAGCTTGAACTGACCAGTGGTAGAGGAAGAATCTATTTCATAAAAAATATTAAAGGGAAGAGGGGGAAAGCTAATTTCTAATGAATAAAACTGCCACTCTCTGTTTCTTAAAAACTGTAAGAAAATGTAGTAATAATACAAAATGATTAATTCAATATCCTTCAACATATACTAACCACAACCAATTAGAACATGTATTAAAGGAAAGAGTAATTTATGATAGAAAAAATTAAAAAACTACTTAGAAACAAAGTCAATAAGAACTAATGTGTGGGACAAATTAAAAATATCCTGAGCAAATAAAAAAGCCCCTCATACTCTTGGATTGAGAAATAACACAATGTCATTTCTCTCTAACTTACTATATAAATAAACAACCTATAAGGAAACAATCCAAATAAAATACCAACAAGAATATTTAACTAGATAACCTCATTATAAAGATTATATATAGAAATAAGTAAGCAAAGCAGTCAGGACACTTCTAAAAGGAAAGTGTAATAATGGGACAGCCCAGGCAAAAACTGACATATTATGATCAATAATGACACTCGTGTGACACTGATAAAAAGTAGGCAGAAAAATGAGACAGAACTTAAATCCCATAAATAAACCTAAGCACAAATGAAAATTTAGTGTATGGAAAGGACAGCCCATCAAATCTGTGCAGAAAATTGGATATTGGAACAATTGGATGAGCACCTGTGGGAAAATGAAGTTGAATTCAAGTTCCCATCTTATACCAGAGTACATCTGGATGGATTTACATTTTTTATGTTAACAATTAAAATTTTATATTAAAATTTTTAAATAAGAGGACTCCATGGAATAATTTTTTTATTATTGGCATATCTTGGTATAAAGAATACCTTTTTAACTGCAAAACAAAATAGAAGCCATTAAAGAAAAAGCCTGACCATTGAACTACATACAAATATTTCAGAGTCTGCATGGCAATATGTTTTGCAACTCGCTTCACTAGCAAAGAGCTAATCTAGAAGTGGCTCCTTTTCAATAAAAACATAATCCTAAGAGATATGGGTAGGGATGGGGAGGAGCAGGGAGAAAGCCTCCAAAATGAAAATGGATTTTAAACTTTTGAAAAGATGTTCAAATCCACATATTATAATCAGAATTAAAATTAAATGTCAATGGGGCACCATTTTTTTTTTCACTTATAAAATTGCAAAGGTCAGGGGTGGCTCAGCTGGTTGAGCGTCTCAGGTCCTGAGACCAAGTCCCGAGTTGGGCTCCCTGCTTAGCAAGGAGTCTGCTTCTCTCTCTCCCCCTCTACTCCTCCTCCCTGATAGTTCTCGTGCACGCTCGTGCGCTCTCTCTCTCTCTCTCTCAAATAAATAAAATCTTTAAAAAAAATAGCAAATGTCAAAAAAAATAATTATATATTATGTCAGCAAGGGTGTGGTAAAATGGGTACTTAGCGATGATTGGTGGCAATGTCAGTTTTTGTCCGTCAATGGAAGGAAATCTAGTCGTATGCATCAAAACTACCCAAGTTCATATCCTTTGACTCACCAATTCCACTTTTGGGAATTTAACCTGTATTATACTCCTATGTGTATCATAGTGGGACATTTGAAAACAACCTAACTGACCGTCAGTAGGGAATCAATGAACTAAATCACAGGTCACATACACAATGGAATAATAGGCAGTAACAGAAAGAATGAGGAGCCTTCTTACGGA
>PITA01013128.1:0-58819 GCA_004023965.1 Spilogale gracilis
CTGTGAAATAAAGCACAAAAAAGATAAATGTCTACCAGCAAACAGATTACCATTTGCAAAGACTTAAACAAACGCAAGCTTCACGTGTTTTCCATCCTATTCATTTTGCTCCACAAGATAAGGCGAGCCATGCAATGGCTAACTCTTACGTTATAGTTAATTTTAACTCCCATATCAATAAGCAGATGCCTTTTCAGTTATAAAAAGTATGCCATTATTATCAACTGGAGAGAATGAGGTCATTGTTCTCATAATACTATAAAAAGCCAGAAGGGTGAAAACATGTTTCAAGGAAAAAAACCCTCATCCAACCAACAAAATACCTTTGAGGCAAAGAATAGCACATTGAATTTTCCCCACAAGAAAGCATTAGAGTCAAAGAAAGATATTAAAAGCCCAAATGGAAGCAGTATCTCAGAAATGGATTGTTTCATGTTGTTTATTTCATGATGCTCCATGTGGACTTTTTCCATGTGGACTTACTTGCAAGCTCTTCCACAAAGCACAAAAATTGGGATAGTGAGATACCAATTGAAATTCAGATTTTTATCACATTTGGAGATTTGAAGTGATCACCACTAGATTTGTTTAATCTAGGTTCTAAGAATTTGGAAAGAGGGGGCAGGCAAGGAATTACTTAACAATTTACCAAAAGAAAGTAACAACAACAATAAAAAAAAAAAGTAACTTGATGGGGCAAATAAAATATGCCACAGAAAATGGGCTAGTATGTAGCAGGAATAGGAGGTAAAGATTAATGGAAACGGGCAGGCAACAGGAGACATTAAAGTGGTTGTTTTAGGATAAATCTTCACTTTGTCCTTGCCCAGCCCAAATTCTTGCAACTTTCCTACTACCGTCTCTGGTGAGTGTTTAGCTGAGACATTACCTTGGGCATCTTTCTGTTCTGTATTTTCCTGTCTTTGATGTAACTGCCAAAATGGAATAACTCAGAGTTCCCTTTCATACTAAAAGAGAATAATTCACATTAGTTTAATCATCAACTCAAGTGACTGCCTTAGAGAGGCAGTAACAATAACACACTGGCCAGGCACCTGCCTAGGAGGGGCAGGGACAATAGTCCCATGTGACTGTTTCTTCCCTGTTGTCTATCCTTCCATCCTGTGTCCCTGGCACTCCCACCCTTCTCAACACACATTAATTAGCTTAACGTTAGACATAATCCTCTTCACTGAAGTGTCATATATAAACCTCCGACCTAAAATCATCAGACTGTTTCTGTTTCCCTGAAGACCCAGTAAAAACAAAACAAAAGAGGACATATATATAGGCTTTGAGGGTGTTATGTTCAGAAGTGGGAACATTGAAAATTTTACAACACTATCTCTAAGACCACCCTTACTAAAGGAATTATTCACCCACGAAGGGTATTTTTAGCATTCTTCTACATTGGCTTCTAGGTGTTTCCTTCCACTTCAAACCCTTCATGTTTGTTTCTAGTCCTTTCTACCATAACCTCTAGCTGTGATCTCAAGTCAAGGCACAGCACCATTTTAAGTTCTCCCAATTTTTCTTAGATACCTCAAAGCAAACATCCTCTTTCCTGATAAACACCATCTTTTAGTTTATCTTACACACAGTGCTGAGATTTTTATTTTAGTAATGAAACAGGTTTGGCTCTGGAGGAAAAACTGTCCACAAACCGGTTTCAAATGACATGATTTAACCAGGCTTTCTGCCATGTGTCTTCTTGAACTCTCACCCAGGAAATGTAGGTCATGATTCGTACGAGTTGCCAAGGGAAATTCCAGAAGTCTTCAAAAATGTAGTCATCTTGGAGAGGGTTTTCATGTTTTTTAATCCCTGTATTGGTTTCTGTGGTTAAAATATCCCTGTCACCAGCCAGTAGGGACTGTAAAATGGTGATAACTCTTCCCAGCGGGTGGCTGGGGGAGGTTGTTGTTGGGTGAGTACCAGCCTTGAGACGAGACAACCCAATGTTCCCAGCTTCACAGCAAACAACCCAAATGCAGTGTTTACCAGGAAGCCAACAATGAATGCTTGTGCCAAATCCAATCTCACTTCTGTTCAGTCAATCCAATTATTAGTTCTCAAAATAAAATATCGTATGCTGGAAACAATTGTGAGTTAAAGAGAACTACCCTTCTTGGTTGCAATTACACCCTCATACGTATATACTGCCTTCAAAACACATTTAATTCCATAAAGGCTGTGAACCTGATTCAAGGGCATGATTTTCTTCCTCCTATTCTTTGTCCCATCATCCAGAGTGGAGGTAATAACAAATTGTCAGCTTGCTTTACATAAATTAAAGGTTGTTCTGTTTTAATGCATTTAATTCAAGTCATTTTTGTGTATTTACTTATTATTATTTTTTTTTAAGTTTTATTTATTTGAGAGAGAGAGGGAGCTGGGAATGGAGCAGAGGGAGAGAGAGAGAATCCTCAAGCAGACTCCACATGGAGTGTGGAGCCCAATGTGGGGCTCGATCCCAGGACCCTGACGTCATAACCTGAGCAGAAATCAAGAGTCAGCCGCTCAATCAACTGAGCTACCCAGGTGCTCCTAGTTAAGTCATTTAAAAAAATTATTTGTAGGTGGGACAGAGTCAGTTTATTTATTTTTTTCATTTTCTCTTTTTACTCCATCTCAAGTTTCTTAATTCTAATCTGAATAAAATTATATTTTAGGACAAATATATTTGTTTCCCATCTTGACGGCTGGCTAGTAACCTCAGGAAAAGACAGAGGTTCTTGCTATCTCAGGATTTATTTTATCACTAGTGCTGTAATACCCTGCATTGGCAGCTTTGATAAATGTACATTTCTTAATCTGGGTTGTTTATTTAAGCTAGTTGTTTATTTCAGTTTCAGAATTTCAGAATTGCCAGAATGAAGGCAGGAGCTCTGAGGTCTGAGACAATAATACTAGCAGTGCTCTAATGAGAGGAGGTATCATTCAAGTGTAATGCAGTGTATACTAAAATACTGAAGCTTATTTTAAAGATCAAAATAGTACTTTCTATCAGCAAAGGGTTAACTAATTGTTGTTAACTAATCCAGACCCTGAATGATGTCACAATGATCCCTATTCAACTGATAAGATCCACAGGCACAAATAGAACTCAAATGGTGCCAGGGTCAGAGGAAACTTTGCGTCAGGATTGTGAGATTTCTGTTTCCAGATCTTTCCTTTCCCCTAGAAACAATGTTAGAGGTGAGAATCTTGGAGAAGAAGTCAGGAGGAGAGGAATGATCGCATTCCTCCTTTGTTTAAGTCGACTTCAATTTGAATTTAGCCATCGGACCATTGGAACCGAGACCGCAGTCACATCACATTTTTTTTCTTGAACCACATCCCTGTCATGGACAATTCTGGTATTTTTCTAGATTCTGAGGTATTGAGAAGGAGCCCCAGTCACGAGTACAAATTCTATCCATTATCTAACCTTTCTGGATCATCTTCAGTTCTGGGGACTTCATGGTTAATCTCCAGGCTTGGCTCTGGAGTCCCTGGAGAAGCTGGAGTGCCTCTTGAGGAGGCACCATGCAGCAGCTCTGGGGTCCCACCAACTAACCCCACAGACTACTCAAAGAACAAATACCACCCCCTCTATCTCATTGTTAGGAAGTCTCTCTGTTGGAGGCCTTCCAAAGCCAAATCCTTCTGCCTTGCCTAATCTCAATTCATTCAGGCTGCTTTGATAGACAGGAATGCCTCTAACATTTAATAGGAAGTCAGAGGAACGGAGAAGAGTAGAGTAGTAGGGTAGGAATAGGACACTTCTACTCCCTATAGCTCTAAACCCTAAAATCCTAGGAAAAGGAGACTCATGTTGGGGAGAGAGGCAGGAAGACAGAAACAGAGAGACCACAGACACATTGATATTTCAATGAATTACCACTATTTAAGGTCTTAGCTAAGTGTCATCTTTTTTGTACTCTTACCTGTTGTAATTTTTTTTTTAATGTTGACCCCTTTCTATAAAGCCTACTTAGTGGGTGAGAGAAAAGCTAAAGATGTGTGGCAAAATTCAGGGACTGGGAAATGGTCTCCACACCCAGAAGGATGTCACCCTGTGTCAGATAATCACCAAAGAGTATTGCTTCTGAACCGATGCAGAAAATCCCTTCTTTTGGGCAATGGTTAGTCAATTTGTGAGCTATAACTCTGATGTTCATTCAAGTTAAGTCATAATGCTTTGCAATAAGTATAAAATGATGAGGACAAAATCCTCCATGGTTCAATCTAGAAGAGAAACAACCCTGATTTTATGAAACATAAAATAAATATACAATCACAGCAAAGTTGTAGATGCTCAGGCTACTGGGAAAGAATTTGCTTTTGGTTATGAATGGGTGAAACAAAAATAAAAAAGCATACAGGGGAAGGATGAGGACCTCCTCATCAAAGAGCCAGGGACTATCCGAGGCAGATGGTTTTCTATTCCAAACAGCAAACTTTAAGAACAGAGCCAGTATAAATAGTGGACAGAAATCTGACACCATTAGAAAGATCTAACCTTTCTGATCTTTCTGATTTACTGAAGAACTACATTGGGACACTCTTTCAGTTGGAATATTCATTCAAGTGATAGGAGAAACACACAAATAACTGTAGCTTAAACAAATTAAGGGTTTATTTTATCTTATTTTTATCACATAGGTAAATCAAAGCTTCTAGGAAGGATCCACTCTATTATTCTGGCCCAGGCTCTGCCTAGCTTTGTGATTTTCCCCATCCTTAGTATATGGCCACATTTTTGGCTCAGACAGGATGGCTTCTGCAGGCACAGCTCTCATATTCATATTTCAGACCGAAAAAAGAGGAGAAAGCAGAAAGGGCAAGAAGGCACATGCCAACATTTCTAGAAGTATGCTGTTGACCACTGCTCGCACTTCATTGACCCAGACTGACTGCAATAGATGCTGGGAAATGTAGTTTTTCCTTGTTCTCACTTCAGTGCAGCCTGGGTTCTCTTAGCAATAAAGGAGACTTGATATTGGGTAGGTGGGTTGGAGTGACTGCTGCAGTCACCAGGCAGGGAATGAACTGCTCTAGTCACTAGGTAAGTCCATGAACTTGGAAACTGAGCCTCTTTTCTGCTTTTGACTCTGCACATTTAGCAAATTTCCCACCTGAAAAATGAAAGATTCTTTTTCTAGTTCTGATGGGTTTCTTTGAGGAATCATTTAAATGCATCAGTTACTTTATTAACATTTTCTTCAAATAAAAGATAACCATAAAACATAAAGCCCATTAATCCCTTGTGTGGATAAGCCTTTGGGGAATAAAACATTGAATAATCTTCCTTAGAGAGTAAGACTTTCAATCAACTGCACTGTGCTTTAGCTATGAAATAATTATAACCACTGGCCACTACATTAAGTTCCACAATTAAAACAGTACATTTTCAAACTAGATGGGCCATTGCATGCTCTAAATTTCTGCCTTCCTCTGTCTTTGATGTGAGGCAAAGGCAATTGCCATTCTAGAGTGTCCTCAGAGTTACAGATCTAATGCAAAGGGATATCAGTAAAAAGCTGGATTCCTGAGTTAGGGGAATTGCTGGAGATGAGAGATACCCACACTATAGCTTCGCCCTGCTTGCCCCCGCCTCTCCCGGAAAACACCTCTCTCAGAGCCCTGCCTCTCTTCTTCTTATGACCCACCATAGGCTTCCCAACTCTTTATCCCAACAAAGGTGATGCATTCAAAATAATTGGAAGCCACAACCCATCTTTTAGTGTTATGTTTCAAACTGTTCATCTCTGATCCTATGTGAACTTTGATCACAATAGCTGTGTCTCTAATGAGACCAAACCCGCTGGCAGCACCAGAAAACCCTGCCCAGCATGTTTCTGAGGTCAGCTTAGTTAGACTGATGAGCTGAGAACTCGGGAGAACCATGCAGGGTCCCCGCTTTGCTTTCTCAGGTGCCTTCTGCAGTGAATTATTATCACCTTTCAAAAGGTTTTGGAGAATGACTGCTGCCAGGTAAATCCTGGAACCAGGTCTTTTTTTGGGAATGTTTTAAGAATTCACTTTGGTGCACAGATACTATTGGTTGGAAGGAGTACATTGTGGTCCCTTTTATAGAAGCAGTGTTGATCAAGGATTTGTTTTTCTAAATATTTCCATGAACATTAAGGAAAGAAACCTTATTCATTCATTTAAACTTTCTGGACATCTGTTAAGAACCCAACACTGAGGGGCGCCTGGGTGGCTCAGTTGGTTGAGCAACTGCCTTAGGCTCAGGTCATGATCCCGGAGACCCTGGATCGAGCCCCACATTGGGCTCCCTGCTCAGCAGGAAGCCTGCTTCTCCCTCTTTCTCCCCCTGCTTGTGTTCCCTCTCTGGCTGTGTTTCTCTCTGTCAAATAAATAAAAATCTTAAAAAAAAAAAAAAAAAAAGAACCCAACACTGTGTTAGGGTTTCAGGAAGCAGGGTTAAGTGACATTGGTCATTCTCTCCTTTAACTTCTTTCCACCTGCACAATGGTGATTGCTAAACACTAGAGTCCACATAAGGACTCAGAAATAATTTCCCAAATAGAAAGTTCATGCAGCAAATAAGAACTGTGAGATACCACCTCATACCTATTAGAATGGTTATCATCAAAAATATAAAAGATAGCAAATGTTGGCGAGGATGTGGAAAAAGAGAACCACAGATGAATAAGTTCTTGAGATCTAATGTACAGCATGACGATTATAGTTAAGAACACTGTGTTATATAATTGAAAAATTTTAAAATAGTAGATCCTAAAGGTTCTCACCAAAAAAAAAGAAATGACATTTATGTGACATGATGAAGGTGTTAGCTAACATTATGGTGGTGATAATTTTTCAAATAAAGTATCAAATCAACACGTTGCATAACTTAAGCTTACACGGCATTATATGCTAGTTATATCCCAATAAAGCTGGGGAAAACAAAGAAAGTTAATGCAAAAAATAACTAGTATATAGTTTTTGATTGTATATTCATTCAAAACCACACACTGTATATTCATTCCCCTATAACTATATAATCTTTTTGATTTGTATTTCCATATAATCTGTATATGGGGTGCGGTGTCAGGTACTTTGCAAATCTAAGCATATTTAAGTAACTTCTGTTCTCTCATACCTTAACAAAATGTAAGCTATGTGAAACTTTTTCAACATATTCCTACTCTTCTGATCATACTGAGCACTTATGGCTCACAGAGCACTGAGCTCATGAAACAACCCTAAAATACAAGGATCCTACACTGCAAATCCGAATAACACAGATTTTGCAAATGAAAACAATGAGAGAGCTTACCTAACTATTCAAGTGCTATGAGGAATGTCTGGTTCCTACAGAAACACAGCTTCCGCTTTACTTATTTAAGATACCTGACAAAACTATTGTGGGACCAGGTCTTTCTTGGGAAAGTTTTAAGAATCCACTTTGGTGCAAGGATGCTATTGGTTGGAAGGAGTACACTGTTGTCCCTTTAATAGAAGCAGTGTTGATCAAGGATTTGTTGATAATGCTACAATTAGTGGAGACTAAAACTAAGAAGAAAAATGTAATGTAACTGTGGACACTTGAAATGTTCAAATTCTGCAGGGAGTGACTTCCTCCTGAAAGAGGTTTTGAATCCTCTTTCTTTCATTGCCTTTAAGACATGTTGGTTATGACCTTGACTGCTAGGTCAGCAGGTGTTCCTGCAGTAAGTAATGTCACTTCCCTTCCCCCATATGGCTAGCCTGGGGTTGATGGCTGCAATCAGTGTTAAGGTTCTGGGGATGGTGGCTATCTCTCTGCCTGAGTCACTCTGGCTTAGAAATGCACCTCTCTTCTGATGCGCAGCCCTGATATTACGCCAGCTTTCTGGATCTGATTTTACATTTCTCTGTGCAGAATACCTTGATGAATGTCAGCATTTTATGGCTGATGACAGAACCCGATATATGTCTAGATGTGACTGATCTCTCTTGGGGTTGTTATTAACCTCTCATGTCCTGCTGCTCTTCAGAGCAAGCCATATGGATTTTCTTTTCTTTTCTTTTCTTTTTTAATATTTTATTTATTTATTTGACAGAGAGAAACACAGCTAGAGAGGGAACATAAGCAGGGGGACTGAGAGAGGGAGAATCAGGCTTCCCACCGAACAGGGAGCCTGATGCAGGGCTCGATCCCGGGTCTCCAGGATCATGACCTGAGCCGAAGGCAGTCGCTCAACCAACTGAGCCACCCAGGCGCCCCTCCATATGGATTTTCTCATGGGAAATACTGATATTAGCACTGGTTTACTTTCAGATATTTTATCTAAAATGTATAATGGGTTTTTAAAATATATCAAACGGTGTCTTGCTTCATTTGCATATTCTGATGATACTCTTTAATAGAACTTTTGATCTGATTTATGTTTGGGGATAAAAACAAAGGAAAGAAGAGAAATCCAATGACTCCTATAGGCAACTCTTGCCAGATAAGTGTAAGCTACAGTAAATACAGTTAATTTGGAAAACTGGTGCTGGATTTATAGCATTGGAGATACATTTGGGATCTGTTATTAGATGCATGACCCTAGGCAAATCACATAAAGAGACTTGGCCTCCATTTTCCTTCATCTGTACAAGGATGCTAACTATCTGCTGCCTAAAGCTGCAAGAATTTCACAACATGTACAGACAAACATTTGTGTGCTTAAAATATGTTAAGTATCAGTAAGTGACCAATGATGAGGACAATGCAGAATGATGATGAGGATGAATAAAAACATTGCACCAGCTTTCAAGGAAAATAGTTTCTTTCTGTTTGAGATTATTTAGCTGTTTCATATGGGAAAAATGCCACAAGATATTGCTCCTTTTTTACTTAACTTTATGCATCCAGAGCCTAAAGTGAAGATTACTTTTGGATTAATTTCATGAAGGGAAGGAGAGAAGAAGGTGGGAAGAGCAAGGAGAGAGGATAAGGATGAGGAAGGGAAGAGGGGAAAGGAGAAAGGAACTTCTCTGCCTTTCTCCTGTGCTTCTATCTTGTTCCACAGAAATGGGTACTGAGAGCCTTACTCTCGTGCTGGAAACTACTGGGAAGGGAGGGAGTTCTTTCCACCTAACAATTTCTTCTTTTCAGGAGCACAGGGGCTGATCTCACTGCTTGCACTTTTGTAGCCATTGCTTATCTATAGCCGCAGGAGTTACTGTGCTAGGAATCACTGATATCCTTGGTGGTAAACTGATGGTAGGTAAGCTTGGCACGGGGTTTAATTCATCAGTGTACGCCCAGTATTGAGCATAGTATCTAGCATAGGGAGAACCCAATAAATATTGGCAAAAAGAATGAATAGATAAATCAATGCTATTATAAAATGAATTCCACTAAAACACACACACACGCACACACGTGTGCATGTGCACACACATACGTTTCCCCCAAACAGTTCACCAAAAAATTATAAAGTGTTACAGCTCGTCCCCCATTATTAAAGTCATTAATTAGTATGTTGCCATGACTTTAAAGTGTTCTTGAATCTTCTCTGATAGTTGAATTCTAGAAGCATCTATCTGTCTTTCATGCTATGTGACCTTACGGAAATAGACACAGAGGAATATGTTCTTAACAATACCTGCTTCTATTTTTTATTCCCCTGACGGGCAGCTGTCAATAAACTCTGTCTTGCTTTCTGAATTTCCAACTGATTCCAATATAAATCCAGTCAAATAATTTTTTTTAATATTACAGTGCAAACTACCTACATGTTTCAGTTTAGTTATGTTTCCAACTAAACTTGGAAATTGAAAAAGCTTGACCTAGGAAAGTAAGTGTAAGGTCATAATTCAGACGTAATTCAGAAATCTAGAGGAATGAACATCCGATTATTCCTGCTGTTAGGTGCTGACCACAAGAAAGGGCCAATCACAGTACAGTGACTATAATCTCTGCTTTTGTTAAAAAAAAAACTATTTTAAAAATAAATAAATAAATAAATAAATAAATACTTTAGAGAAAGACTGGAGTTTAATGCACTTTTATGCTCATAATTTATCTCATGTATTGTTTAAAACTATGATTTTAGAATCATTTGTTCCCTAAAATAAGATATAAGAAACAGACTTTTAAACCAAATCATGTAACTATTCTCTTAAGGAGAACTATTAATATACAAACATAAAAACATTATATTAATCTTAGTAATTAAACGAATACAAATTAAGTTTTCCCCTTATTTTACTTAAATATAATATATAGAAACTTCTGCCTCTTATATAGTTACTTTATTTCAACCATTAATTTTACTATTAAAATAGTGTATTAACTTCAGTAATGAAAGAGCATCCTATAACCTTTTATCCTGCCACTTTATTCCTTTCTACTTTAGCCCAAAGGTGTATTCTCAGACCTGTGCAGAGATTTGTGTACGGTGATGTCCATCACACTGTTTACAATGATGAAAAAAAATAAAATGACCTGAAACAATAAAGGACTGATTGAACAAACTACAGTTCACTTACTGGAACACAGTGATGCCATGGAAACAATGCTTGTTAAGAAATATTTAATAATGTGGAAAGTGTGGCTACGTTATTTTTTAAGTGTAAATACTCACAGGACAATTGCAACTTTCTGAGAATGTACATAGGTAAATATAGAGAGAAAAGATAAAGAGATATACCCCCAACTAGTAACTTTAGTTCTGTGTAAGTAGTGGAATTATGAGACTCTGTTCATTAGAACGTAAATTTCCCGAGGGCAGAAATTTGGGTCAGTTTCGTCTACTACTTTGTTCAGCACGTGGAATAGGAACTGGTACAGAGTAAGAGCCTAATAAATGCATGTTGGTACTTGCTTTAAAATCATTAATATACAAACATAAAAACATTATATTATATTAATATTAGTAATTAAATGAATACAAATTAAGTTTTCCCTTTATTTTACTTAAATAAAATATATAGAAACGTCTACCTTGTAGAATTACTTGCCTTAATGATTTTTAAATTTCTTTTGCTTCTTGTAATTAAACAATGTATTTTCATGGACTGCCTAAGTTAAACAGCAGCCTTAAGGCCAAAACCTTCTCTAATACCATCTTTCCAAAATTATTCTTCTCTATTGCTATTTTTAGACTGTTTTTATAAAGGAGTTAATTATAAATAAATTCTTCTGTATCTAAGTATTTCAACAATTGTTTTTAGTTACATTTTGACATTAAACTTCCATTATTTGTCTCTGGCTATAATTGTGTGAATGACCTCGCCACTATAATAAGGACAAGGCCATTAATTTGATTCCAATGTTAAATAGCTTTTATCACTCTTTGCCCTATCTTGATTATTTTTTGTTTGTTTGTTTTATGTTACAGAATATGGTGTTCAGCATGCTTCCCACGTGCAAGTGCTCATATTTTTTAAAGTGCTGCATCTTTTTATTTTTACTCCTGAACACCTGGTTGAATGGAATAGGGTTTCATCATGCAAGCATAGGGGTGATTCGAGAAAATCAGGGGAGGTGGTCATTTGGAGTAACCTCGAAGTTCTGCCACCGGGAAGTTTGTGCTGAACCACTTGTTTTATAATATATGCAGCTCTGAGGTTAAAACTCTGCTAGTGAAAGCAGAATGAAATAAAACAAACACAAAAACACCACCAACAAAACAAAAACCTCTTTTGGAGCTTCTGGAAACATTTAAATACTCCTGATTAACCCATGTCACTTTGTAACTGAGTGAATCTTCACGTTAAGGACATTAGTTGAAGCACATAATTAATGGAGAATGGCTTTGCTTTTTTCTTTGCTTAGTTTTTAAAAATTATACACCTGACATATGACTATTTTCTCTGTTAATATTTCCAACAATGCAGATATAGAGAACATAAATATGAAAATTGCTTTCTGAGCCTCTACCCTCAATGCCTCTTCTCTCCTCAGAGGCAGAGACCATGCAGAGTCTGTTTGAATGGATCCTTCCAGGTTTTGTTAGTTACATGCTTATTACATCTACATATAATGGCATGTTGTTACATACTGACAGCTGTTAATTTGTTTATCGTAAATGATATCCTAGTATCTATATTTTCTTTTGACCTGTCTTTTTTCTGTTAATAATATGACTTGCAAGCCTTTTTTTTTTTTGACCTCAGTATACAAAAATCTATCTTGTTGTTTAAAAAACTTGCATAATGGGGCACCTGGGTGGCTCAGTAGTTAAGTGTCTGCCTTCAGTTCAGGTCATGATCCCGAAATCCTGGGTGGAGTCCCACATCAGGCTCCCTGCTCTGCAGGAAGCCTGCTTCTCCCTCTCTCACTCCCCCTGCTTGTGTTCCCTCTCTAGCTGTGCTTCTCTCTGTCAAATAAATAAATAAAATCTTTAAAAAAAAAAAAAAACTTGCATAGTATGTCATAATATGGAATTACTGTATCTTAATTAATTAGCTCCTAACCCACTTGTGTTCTTTTCAGGTTTTCTCTGTGGTAAGCAAATAATTCTCTGTATTTTGTGCTTTTCATACAATTTCTGGCATAGGTGTGAAGTACTTAGGTATGAGAGAATCTTAGAAAAATTGCAGTAACTTTTATTTTAAGTTTTAAATATTTTACACATTTAAACTTTGATCTTTGCTAGTAAAATGTCCTCACCCTCAAAAGAGGATTTACTAATTTATACTCCTGTCAAGGCTGGAAGGAGTTAGATGTCCCTAAGAGCATATGTCTCTGGTACATTTTGTTATATCACTAAATAGTTTTATTCTATATTTGAAAGGAAAGCATTGTTGTTTTTTTGTTTTGTTTTGAGACAGAGAGAGAGTGAGAGAGAGCATGAGAAGGGAGAAGGTCCGAGGAAGAAGCCGACTCCTCGTGGAGCTGGCAGCCGGATGCGGGCCTTGATCCCGGGACTCTAAGATCATGACCTGAACCGAAGGCAGTTGCTTAACCAACTGAGCTACCCAGGCACCCGGCATTGTTGTTTTAATTGAAAACTTTAAAAAAATTTAATTCCAATGTAGTTAATATACAATGTTACATTAGTTTTAGGTGCACAATATAGTGATCCAACAATACCATACTTTACCTGGTGATCATCATAAGTGTACTCTTGATCTCCTTCACCTACTTTGCCCCCGCCCACCCATGTTCTCTCAGGTAACCATCTGTTTGTTCTCTATGCTTATGAGACTGCTTTTTGGATTGTGTTTTTTTTTTTTTTCCTTTTGCTCACTTGTTTTGTTTCTTAAATTCCACATAGGAGTGAAGTCATAAGGCGTCTGTCTCTCTGTGACTGACTTTCTTATTTAACATTATAACCCTTAGCTTTTACCATGCTGTTAAAAATGGCAAGATTTTATTCTTTTTTATGGCTGAATAATATTCCCTTGTATGTATAATCACCACTCCTTTATCTATTCATCTAGCAATGGACACTTGGGTTGCCTCTATAATTTGGCTACTGTAAATAAAAGGAAATCGTTGGTTTGATCATAATATCACATTTAGAAGTGTTTCTAAAAGAGATAAGGGTTATCACTGGTCAGCTTTCAGATTCTAAGTGAGCCTCTTTCCCTGCCCCTGTATCTTACGCACTGACAGACCAGACCATGGCAGAACCCGGAAGAATGAAGTAGAGGTCTAAGTACTATTGGCTTATTTAAGTGTAAATGCTTGTAACAAAGATTACCAAAATGCAAACATTAATGTATTGCTGTGTTAACAACAACAATTCAGTTAAAATCAAAATTCTGGGACAAAAGGCAAACCACATAGGATGCTGGAACCATAGACTTAAATTTGTACTGGACAAATGGGAGTGTTATCAAACTATTCATATCTCCCCAAACCAAGCTTTAAGAATCAGAAAATGTGCTAATGAGGTTAAAATAACAAGGTACCTTTACAGTTGGTTGATTCTTTTTGGTCATTGTTATAGCTTAGAATTTTGGGCGGGGGGGAATGCAATTTCAGTTGAATGATGAGGCCATAAGTCAAAGATCTGCTTCAATAAAAGAATAAAATCATCTTTAATAACCTCTGAATCATGAAGGATAGAAACATAATTACATTTCCTTCAAAAATGGCTTCCTGAGGGCACAAATAAACAGCAGCTATAATAATATCCTATATATAACCATCCTTAAGAGCCAGAAGGATAATTTGCAATCTCTTAAACACATTAACTATAAAAGTTAAAGACTGATTTAAAAAAAAAACAACCCTTAAAGGTTATCATTTTTTAAAAAAAGCCAAGATACTCAGAAAAAAAGATTTGTTTAATGAGTTGCTTTTCTTCAGAAATTAATACAGTTGCACAATAATTCAAATACATTTATAAACCGTATGAAACTTTAACGTGCTCAAATATTCAGTATAAACCTGGAATCAACATCACACATATTTAACTTGATAATTTTGAAAATGCAATTATCTATCCTAAAACAACACAAAAAAAATCACATAATCATATACTGAAAGGGCAGAATTCAGCAGTCATCGCTCATTAAAAATACAAGGGAGACTATCAAATCTGGCAATTCTTTACCAAAACCCAAATATAAACATTGTTCAAAAAGGCATGACATTAAGATATTTTCTGTTAAAAAATCAAGAACTAGATAGGAAAATTTTCTACTACTCTTATTACCCTTGAAGGTTTCAGTGTATATGTTTAAGGTATAAAGTAATTGCATAAGCATTGAAAAAGAAAAGATCAAACCATTTCATTGTTGGTGATATTATTCTATACCTAGAAAAACTAAGTGACTCTCGCTAAAAAGAAATTTCAGGGATTTGCATATATATCTGATAAACATTTTTTAAAAATAAGTTTTCTCTATTCTAGCAATCAAGGAAAAATGGGAATGTAACATCTCATCTAAAGACCTGAAAACAAAGCACTGATCCAAACCCATCCTCTTCCCACTCCACCCTGTCCCTTTCTCCTTTCTCATCTTGGCAGATGACATCTCTATCTCCCCAGTTTCTTAGAACAAAAATTCACCAGACATACCTGGTCTCATCCCTACATCTCTCTACATCTTATTCTTTTTTTTTTTTAAGATTTTATTTATTTATTGGACAGAGAGAAACATAGCCAGAGAGGGAACACAAGCAGGGGGAGTGAGAGAGGGAGAAGCAGGCTTCCTGCCGAGCAGGGAGCCCGATGTGGGACTTGATCCGGGGTCTCCGGGATCATGACCTGAGCTGAAGGCAGTCGCTTAACCAACTGAGCCACCCAGGCGCCCCTCTACATATTATTCTTATCTGGACCTGTTTCACCTCATGTGGACAGAGAAAGTCCCTGCCTGTGACCACAGAGGTAGGTACACACCTCATCCTGACCCAGGAGGGGAGCCTGGCTTCTGTCTTGGAGCACCCAAACATGAGCTCCACCTTCTCATTCCTACCTCCAAATCCTCAGCAATTTTTGTTGACTTGATCTCCAACTACTTGCTGATTATAACTACCTCCTATGACTCCAATGTCAAACCTTAAACCACTCTGTTTTCTCTCCAGGATCGTAGCAATCACTTCCTCGCTCGTGTCCCTGCTGACTCTCTTGCCCTTCTGCAATGCATTTCCCTCCAGCAGCCAGGGTCATCTCCAGCTCATATCTCATCCTGCGGCTCCCTGGTGAACCGCCCCCCCGCTCCCCCGCTTCTCACTTGAGCTAGAATGAGACCCCGCTTCTTCTCTTAGCCTGCATGGCACATCATCTCCCATGACTCTCCTCTCATGCCACGTGCTACAGTAGCCCTGTCTTTCTGTCCCTCGATCAGGCTGAGCTCATGTTTGTGTTAGGGCTTTCCACAGCTGCAGCAGATAATTTAGCACTGACTCTGCAATCACTTTTGTTTCCCTCATGAGGATTTAACATCTATCTGAAATGATCTCATTTATCAGGTCTTCAGAAAGGCATCTGTTGTGAACACCTTCCCTGTCAAGGGAAGCATCATGAGCCATTCCTATCTTGGTCCCTGCTTTATGCCATGTCCAGAGCTCCTGTGACACTTGGTGGACTTCCAGTACATTCCAGTTGTGTGACTGAAAGAATAAACAAAAGGAGAATGGAAATGTTCCCAGTTTGCAGACTGGAGACTTGAGACCTGGCAAGATAGAAATTGCCTGGGGCACCTGGGTAGCTCAGTTGGTTAAGCGACTGCCTTCATCTCAGGTCATGATCCTGGAGACATGGGATTGAGTCCCACATCGGGCTCCCTGCTCAGCAGGAAGCCTGCTTCTCCCTCTCTCACTCCCCCTGCTTGTGTTCCCTCTCTGCCTGTGTTTCTCTCTGTCAAATAAATAAAATCTTAAAAAAAAAAAAAGATAGAAATTGCCTATGATTAAATAGCTATGAGTTGGTTAGGTTCAGACTCAAAATCAGTTGGACAATGCAAATTCTTGTGCATTTTCCCATAGGCGTGCTACCTTCTCACTCTCCTACTCTACCACACCGTCATCTATAGCTAGATTTTTTGGATTCTGTCCTTCTAGAATGAAAAAGTAGGCCTGTATATCTTGTGTTATTTTTAGGGAATGTGGCCTCACTTGATGCTAGGAGACATGGTTTGAATCTTCAAATGAAACGTATATCATGCTGACTCCTGCTTTACTCTGTGTGGTCTGAGAACATGGAATGTTTGATATGGCTTGTAAATGATTTGTAGTCTTTTAGAATTGCACTGGTTTCTTGAGAAAAGGAATCTTATTAAGACAAAATGAGGAGCATAATGCTCTGTCAAAACTGATGTATCGTATTATAACAAAAACTAAGTAATGAATGCTCTCTTGAGGGAAGAACATCGTTTTGTTATTGCGGCAGTCTTGAAAACCTATTTTTTAAAAAAGAAACTCTAAACACTGAAAACAATGAAACCTTCCACAAAAATAGCAATAGAGTATTCATGAACAACTAAGACAACCTTAGGTGTCTCATGGAACTTTTCCAACAAACATTGTGCTCAGGACCACTCGGTACTTTAGGCTCTTGCCTGGCTCTCAAACTGCAGAAAGCCAAATGGAATAAAAAAAACTCATTTTTTAACGGTCGGCTCAGGGCAAATACGCCTTGGTCAGATAGGGTCTGATAAGGGGTAACAGGTGTAGGGGTAGTTTCCCTTAATCTGTGATCACAAATAAAAGATCTGGAAAGTACTATCGATGGTCACAGGCATGACGAAAATGGGATGATTGCAGTATAGACGTGGCTCTGAGAAGGAGGAGGACAGGGAGGAGCATGAGATGATGAGGAGAAATAGAGGGGAGGAAGGAGAGGGAAAGTAAGGAAGGAAGGAATTCAGTCAGCAGAGGGCTGAGTTTTCAAAACTATAAAGTTTAAATGATGTTACACCATGACACCCCCTTTGGAATTCCTAGTACTACTGAAGCACATTGTAATGTAACTTCAGTAAAATAAAGTTTTAGATCATCAAATCACATAAAAAGGGAGCACTTCTAGATAAGGAAATCAAAGAACAAAATAATAGGCCTTTCTAGAACAATACATGGGAGACATTAATAAATAGGTCGTGGTAGTGAAAATTCAGGAAAAGAGATTAAAGCCATGGACAGAAGGTAATAGGTTTGGAGACAAGACAATAAGGATCCAAATAAACAGCATTTCAGAAAAAAAGAAACTCCCATAGCACCCAACATTTCCTTAAGAATTTTGTACCAAGGAAAATTCTCTGAATCAAGGGTCAGAGATTGTGTTCCAGGAGAGTTACATACAGAACAATTGACATCAAAATACATTCTCTTAAAATTACTTAACATCAAACATGAAAAAAGAATTCTCAGACACCCAGACAGGAGAAAAAAGAAGTCATTTATAGGTGGGGAACATTGAAGCTAGCCACAGACCTCTTCAGAATTCAGGGACTATAGAACACATTAATTCTTCTTCTTAAAAAAAAAAAAAATCAACTTTTTTTTTAAGATTTTATTTATTTGACAGAGAGAAACACAGCCAGAGAGGGAACACAAGCAGAGGGAGTGAGAGAGGGAGAAGCAGGCTTCCTGCCAAGCAGGAAGCTTGATGTGGGGCTCAATCCTGGGTCTCCGGGATCATGACCTGAGCCGAAGGCAGTCACCCAACCAACTGAGCCACCCAGGCGCCCCAACAACTTTTGACTATGATATCTAGCCAGATATATTACTAATCAAAGCAAAACGGTCTGGAATAGAAAAGAAATGGTGAGGATGGGTGTAAGGATTAATTTTTTTCCTGAAAATGTATTCATTCATTCATCCATCCATCCATTCATTCATTCAGTGGAAGGGAGGGGCAGAGAGAAAGAGAAACCCAAGCACTCTGTGCTGAGCACATTGCCCTCTGGGGCTCAGTCTCATGACCCTGTGATCAGACCTGAGGTGGAACCGAGGGTTGGCTGTACCACCCAGAGGCCCCTGAACTTTTTTCTTAAGATCATGCTAAAGCTAAATTATTGTGGGAATTTTGGTTACAGAATTTAAGGTGTTATATTCTTGGCAAAATAATCATAATAATATAACCAAAAAATCAGCAAGTAGGGAAAGAAAAGAGGAAGGAAGTATAAAATTATTCATTCCTTAATCTGTCACATGATTGAATTCACTAGTAACAAACATAGTACGTTTCTAACAATTAGTCTTTTGTGAAGTTAGTGTATTCCCGGAATGCTCACATAACGGAGAATCTCTTTAGATAGTTCCCTTATTTTATTCACATAATGCTTTCTCAGGCCTTGGGAGAAATTATTACATACTTTATATATATAAGTATAGACTAGTATCTATAATATATAATAAATATATATTTATATATCAAATACCTTACTTTAAATATTATAATAAATAATAAACATATAATAAATATATACTTACATATAGTAATTTTAGTAATAAAGTTTTGTCATGTTTCTACAGAAAAAGTCAGCTGTAGTGCTGAATAAATCGATCTATCAAATCTACCATCTGTTCTCAATGTGCGCATCAGCTCTTCCACACCTGCCCTGGAATTATCTTGGAAATGATACCAATAGGAAGGAAAGAATCAAAATGTTCAAGTAATGTTGCCAGAAAAGAAGGAGGTGCTATTTAGCAAGACTGAACTTAAGGAAAATCAGATCTAGTTCATAGGCTTATTCTTTACAGCTATTAAGCCTGAAGTAAGTAATTCTTGTTTGCAGCCTTCTGACAGGATGTCGGGCATAGATAAAAAGCTGTTGTGTTAAGTATATAATTGAGAGGGAGGTAGAGTCTTCTCTTGTCTGTTCACATTCCTGCCTGCAAAATAAGACACAGCCCAGGTACCCCAGCCTCCCAGCCAGGGCACCTGCTGCTTTGGCTCATACTGCTGAATAAAGTCTTCAGAGTGAAGGCCCAGCTCAGAATGCAGTAGCGTTCAGGGACCCCACTATTGCACAGGGGCTAAGTTTTACCCCAGATCACTTCCGTGCTCATAGACCACCATTCAGCTTATGGGATCCATTGCCAATTATAGTTCAAAAAGTACGCATTTCATGGTTTACTTTTTAAGATCTCCTTAGGCCTAGCATCTGCATGGCCATATAGAAACACAAATAAAAAAGAACGAAGCAGTTATTTTTATGGCTTTTCATCGTGCTCTTCAAAGTGTTTCGGAAAGAACAAAATACATAATAATGTAGAAATGAACTTGAACACTTGGCTCTTTGTTTGAAATGTCTCTAGAATATCCTTGGCGTCTCTGTGGAGCAGAAAGCAGTGTGATGAATGCCAAATCGTGCTTCACACACACCCACTCCATTTCCCATTACACTCTTCGGGCTATCTTTTTAGAGAAAAAGAATTTTGACTTATTTGTACAAGTTTTCATAAGGTAAATGACGCTTGATTTTAAAACATTCTATTTTAACATATTTTAACCAAAAGTCAACTTTCCCAACTCGTTCCTCCTATTTAAACGTTCTGAGGAAATCATGACATTATAGAAATCCTTCTCTTATAATCATGTGCTTCTTGGCCAACCAGGTGACAAGCTGGTACATACAAGTATTTATAAGCAAATATAGTGCATTACAAGCAAATACAGCATGTCCATGGGCCAAGATGGACAATTATAAACTAAGAAATATTCGGCTGATTAATGACTTGTTCCCTGACTACTACAACCAGAGAGTCTTAAATCTCCTCGAGCATCAAAAAGGCTAGGGTATTTCAGGCTGTATTAAGAGACTTGACTCTTGGGCGCCTGGATGCCTCAGTTGGTTAAGCCTCTGCCATCAGCTCAGGTCATGACTTAAGGGTCTTGGGATTGAGCCTGGCATCTGGCTCTCTCCTCAGGTGGGGTCTGCATCTCTGTCCCCCTCCGCCCCTCCGCCCCACTCCGTGTGCATACACTCTCTCTCTCTCAAATAAATAAATCTTGAACAGAGAGAGAGAAGAGACCTTGACTACTAGTAATACGGCATGTCTGGTTATGCTCTGTCATCCACTGCTCAGGCCAAATCTGAGATATGGGGTTCAGTGTGGGGACACCGAAAGGGAAAGGTAGATTTAGAACATCTGTAACAAAAAGGAAACCGCATGTTGAGAGGACCTGGACTGATGAGGTGTAAAGGGTGAGGGAGGAGATCGGGGTCCTTTAGCCTGCAGCCAACTCAGTGTGGCCCCAGGAACTTCAAATATTCTACTAGCCGTGCTTCAAAGAGAGCTACATATTGTGTGGTGTGCTTCATATCATATAGCTCACACCAAATGGCTGGAAACACAGAGAAACAGATTTCAACTCTGAGAAGAAGAACCTTCAGCTGGTCTGAAGATAGAACTGGCTGCTGGAGAGGAGAACATGAGCTTTACCGGCACCCTTGAGTTCATGGATGTTGGCAGAGCTGGGCGGCCATCCGGTGGGCAGCAAGGGAGGCCATTCAAGGAGCGAGGGCATGGAGTTCATGGAATAAAGCATGTTTGTTAAGTGAGAATGCAGATGTACTCACTTCTAGATGGACTCAGAGTTCAAGGGATGCAGGAAAAAAAATACATTTCCTTCCACTAGTAGAACGCTACCTTGACTGGGTTGAAGAGAAGGTGCTCTGTGTTCTGAGGAAGTCTTTGAGCAAGCAAAATTCCTGTATTTGAAGAAACATGCTTCCCTCTTCTACACACTACTGAGACTGGTATAAAGATCTGCTTGTTTGAAGGGTTGGAAAACTGCTGCTTAATTAAGAACCACAATCTGGCTTCAGGAAGGGGAAATCACAACTTAAAGGCTAGCCCAGAGCATGGTCTTTATTATTTGAGAGTCTGACACTGTAAACTTATACCATGCAGCATGTGGGTTTATGGACTGGTTTGTTAAAAATATTTTTGCAAGTGATTTGAAATATGTTATTTTTTATATTTTAGCAAAATGGGCTACTGTAACTTAAGTAAAACAAATTAGTATACTCACATGGAGAACCATAATCTTGCAAGATTCTGCAAAGCTTGAGGAGTAGTGTTATCCTCTAGAGGAAAATGTTCTTCAATTATTTTTATCATTGTGATTAGCATCATCTCATATATTCCAGAGAGTTACTAAGAAGATATGGTTGCTGACCTTCTTAAAAACTAATAATCCAATTACGTGTCTGTAATTTTGTTCCTCAAAAACGTCCTTAAGGTGTTGGGGTAAAAATAGTTGCCCTTTTATTTTCTGTTTTACTAAGTTATGACTGAATTATCAGTATATGCATACTCATTGAACATACACATTTTGGTTACAATTCTGACAAGCCCAAACTGTAGGAAACCTGCCATTCTAGGTTTCTGTCTTCTGGCATCTAACATATTGCTTGTCCTAATTTATTTATTCTGAATTCTCACTGCATTTATCATACGCCGTAAAGTGTTTGTACTGGGCTGGCAATGGCTCCCAAAGATATATCCAAGTACACAGTCCCAGAACCTGTGAATGTTAACTTATTTGGGAAAAGGGTTTTTGCAGATGTGATTACCCAGGATCATTTGGGTGGGCCCTAAATGCAATCACGAGTATCCTTGTAAGAGAGAGGCCGAGGGAGATATGACAAACACACAGAGGAGAAGGTGGCACTAAGACAGAGACAGGGAGTGGAGTGAGGCCAGCAGGAGCTAATAAGGAGGGCTCACAGGCACCCCCCCCACCCCCACTCCCAAGCTGTGGGAGGCGGGACTAGATGCTCCCTGAGAGCCTCCAGGGGGCGCTGGCCTTGCCGACACCTTGTTTTTGTGCTTCTGGCCTCCCAGAGAAAATCAATTTCTTTCGCTCTAAGTCACCCAGTTTGCGGTCATTATTTGCAGCAGCCACAGCAGAACTAATGGTACTCATCACCTCTGGAGTCTGTTTGGCTGCCTTTCCATGACGCCTAAAAATTGCTTACACAACGTTCTGAAACTCTGTTCCCTGCATACCAAAATCCAGCCAATGCTTCAAGGCTTACCTTCCACACAGTGTGGCGGGAGCAGCCCCCTGTCTCCAACCCAGCCATCCAGAGCCGGAGAAGGGTTCCATCGGCTCCCACCACCTAACCGTGCTGAGAAAGTCTCTAACCCCTGGAGTCTTGGCTTTCTCCTCTGAAAACCCTGTGATTGGAGATTGCATGAGATAAATTTAAATGATTTAGCGCAGTCCAGATGAGGTGCTGGACTAACATGTCCCCCCCACCCCTTCTGAACCGTCCGCCCTTGGCTTAGGTTTCTCACACGACACATGTCTCAGCGTGTCACACACTGTTCTTAGGCCTCATGAGCAGCCCGAGGCTGAGTGAGCTTCTTCAACTACCGTCTTCTTTTACCCAGTGCCTTGGCTCTCTGTTCTCCTTTTTCTATTTGATCTTAGAGGAAGAAGTGGTTCTCTTTTTCATCCAACATTAAACTCGCTGGCTAAGCTTTTAATCTTCATCAGCTCCACCTGCTCTGGGACCTTGCTCTAGCCATTTCCCCCTTTGGAAAACATTTGAAATCTATCCCTCTCTGTGCCTATTATGAAAAACATAATCAGGTCCATCAATGTTAACACAGAGAAAAATGCAACTGTCCCCTGCTCTCTGCCACCTGGCTTCACTTTCCCCCACAACGATCACTTCCAATGTCTCATCGCTGACTCATTCTAAATCATGTCACGTCTGCTTTTTTATGTTTACCACCTGCCAGTCTTTTAAATTCACCAGTGACTTCATCATTACAAAGTTCAGTTCCTGATTTAGGGGAATTCTCTTATTTAATCTGTGCCTAGGACTGACCTCTAGGGTACCCACCTAGAGATGTTACTTACTGGACATCACCACCGGTCTCTCAGATCCAATAGGTTTACAACCAGTGTCATTACCATGAATCCCAGCGTATCTTTCCATATCCCTCTCTCAGTCTCTAACCTGCATGCTAAAGTTTCCTCTTTGATTTTCTCTCTTCCTTCCATTATACCCAGTCCATCACTCTAGCCTCTCCTCTTCCCTCTGCCATTGTATTTCCTCAATATCTCTATAATGTATTGATTACTACTGCCACTCCATCAAGCTTAATGAGGCTTTCATTACTTGCTTGTCACCTGAGCTATTCCAATGACTGCCTAACACATTCTACCTCTCGTCTTCCTTCATTTCATCCATTCCTACACAACTCTGACAGATTAATTTTTTAACCATGTATTTATTAACATATCATTTTTTTGTACAAAAATTCTCTAATGGCTATCCATTTTCTATTGAATTAAGTATATTTAATTCAATTTACTTTAGCTGATAGCAAAAGGCCCTGTGCGATACAAAAATCGTTACCATGGCTAACCCTGATGGAGTGTGACTATGGCCTGTGCGCTGTGAAACACTAAACATATGTTATGTATGTTATCTCCTTTGATCTTCATAATAACCCCATTTGGCAGGGGCCATTACTGCTTGCATGTTATAAATGAGGATCCTGAGGGTTAAAAGCAGGTTTCCTGATCTCTAGAGCCTCAGGGAAGAGCCCATGAGAAAGACTGTTCCTTAAGCCCTCCTTCCCTCCCCTCCCTTCCTGAGTCACCACAAAGCCTCACTCTTTCCTGCCTTCCTGTCTGGATCATGTTCCTCCTTAATTTTCTCCTGTCTGCCTATTCATCTCATCCACATCCTTTGAGGCCTGGCTCAAGAGCTCCCTCTCTTATTTCCCCCTGATGGATGCAGTCCCCACCTCTTTCCAGCCCTCCCCCCTCCGCCCTGCCCCACATCCCACTGCCTCACTTGGAACCTCTCTAAACACCACAGTGTGCATGTGTCTCATCCCATTGTTGGCTTGCTGCCCACTGAGTGCGAGAGGGCCTTCCTTCCCATCTTGATATCTTCTTCAATATTTAACACACTTGCCTTAACATGTAGTGACTTGATATGTATGGAATTTCAAAGCATAGATTTTCTGCCTTGCTAGAAGAAAGGCTCTTTCTGGGTAGGAACAGAACTAAGCAATTTGTATACATTTTATTGTATTAGACATAGTGCATCACAATTAGTTGACACTCAAATATTGAATGAATGAATGAATGAATGAAAAGAATGAAAGAAAAAAAAAGCACAGGAGCTAGGGTGGCTCAGTCAGTTAAGTGTCTGCCTTTGGCTCAGATCACCATCCCAGGGTCCTAGGATCTAGTCCCATGTCGTGCTCCCCACTAAGGCGAGAGTCTGCTTCTCTCTCTCCTCCCCACTCGTGTTCTCTCTCTTTCACTATCTCTGTGTGTCTTTCTCTCTCAAATAAATTCTCTGCTCCCTCTCCCCATCTCCATGTGCACATACCAAGAGAGGCCATGTGAGGGAAGAGTAAGAAGGTAGCCAGGAAGGGGGCTCTTCCCAGGAACCAATTTGGCCAGAACTTGGTCTTGGACTACTAGCCTCCATAATTGTGAGACATAAATTTCTGTTGTTTAAGCCATCCAATCTCTGCTGTTTTATTATGGCAGCCTGAGCAGACTAATACATATACTGAAGAGACAAGTGTTGGAACAGGGCTTCCTACAGGGTTCTGACATCTGCACTCTTGAGTCTGGCTGGAGCGGGATGGACAGGTTGAAATACACCAGGTGAAGCGCCACTGTGACATTAAGAGTGAGGCCACAGGGACTGATAGCTGGTGCTGGAAAGCACCCAGGAAAAGGGTTTCAATTAATAAAACTCCATCATTCTCCATGACACTGAGGGATCTGGGCCCCTTAGCACCTCATTCACGGATATTAGGAAGGTCTGTGGTGGGCAGAGTCACAGAAATATACATATTTTAAGAGTAAAAATAGTGTGGGAACATATTAAAGGAAAAAATATGAGAAAGAACAGAGCAAAAGGATCAAATGCAGAAGAAAATGTTGGCAGGAGGTGTGGGGAAAAGTGGGAGTAAAACCTGTCAAATGCTTTGTGGCCCCCAGCACACTCCCGTAACATTAAAATTAGATTTTAACTAATTTTCCAACATATTACTTGGCTTCAGAAGTAAGAAATATAAAGAGATAGTCATTTCTGCTCTTGGAAGTTTTCAAAAATAAAAATAGATTTGAAAATTTCAGTGTATATTTCCAGTTGCACAGATGTAGTCTCCAGCTTTGTTTAAGAATGGTCTTAACCTAGAGCATTTCAGTCCATACCAATGAAATCGCATGTTACATTGAAGACTTGACCAAGGGTATCACAAGCACACAGATGTCCTATCCACAAAGCTCCAATTTCCCTCTTATATTGTTTCCCTGTAAGAATCAATATCTCCCTGGGGTCTGCTTTTGGGGCCCAGCCAATCAGTTCCATTGTGCTGACACAGCCCAGTTTATGCCAAATTGAGCTGCTGCCTCCATCCCCATTAAAGGAACAAAGCACACAATCATTCTAGACATTGCACCCCATTGCTATAGCAAACATTACTGTGACTTGAAAATCACAGACTGTCAGAGAATGGAGGGGGCCTGGAGACAGTCTCATCCCAGCCCAGCATTTTCCTGGAGAGGAAACAGAAGGGGAGCAATCACTAGGGAGCTAGTGATAGAGCCTGGGTCCCCACCCCAACCCCTGTCGCCTTCTAGCCTGGTTCTATTTATACACTACCTAGGAGTGCCACAACATCAGTTTTTAAAATCCCCTTCATCTAATCATAATGCTTTACATACTTCCCTTAATTTTAGACTCAATAAAGTGTGACTTACTAGTTACATGCTTCCAAGAACCCAAAACAGGGGAAAGAAAAAAATATGGATTCAGGCAATAGGTTCACAGAGAGCCAAAATTCACACACCAAACCAAGTTTTGATGGGAGATGGCATAAATAAATAAATAAATACATACATACATACATACATACATACATACATAACATCACTGAAACCAAGACCACCAGCTATATCAAGGTCAGGGTGTAGGACATTATTTTGGCGGCACAGCATCTTCTGAACTCAATGCCTGTGTTGGAGCAATTCTCTACTGTAAGAATACCTACTCTATTCAATCATTCTGATAAAGAATCCCAAAAGTCCAGGCGCACATTTTCCCTGAACCTCTAACCTAGTTTAGCCTCTGCTCCAGCCTCCAACTTTCAATAGAGAACAAAGAACCCAAAGGGTGAAGTCTGTTGGGGGAAATGCAGTAATCTCTGAGCTGCAGTGGCCACGAGGATGGGGGCAGCATCTGGTATTCTATGGTAATAGCTCCGTGTCAGTCAGAACCCCAAGAGTCTGGTTCCAGTGTCTGGCTGTCTTCTTGCTCAATGTTCAGGTCTCAAGAGTCTGTGGCCTTACCCAGTTCTTGGACTCTGATGGGTCTGCACAAGGCAGCTGAGACTGAAGGAAATGTTCTTCTCTGAGAAACTGGCCTCAACAACAAGAAATATGTATAAGAGTGACGTCAGCACACCATAGCACTGAGAACTTTTTTTCAGAGAAATAAAATGTAGGCAGTCTGTTGGAGTTCTTTTCCTTTCAGGAAACATTATTTGTGAAAAAAATTGATTACGAATTGGTAGCACAAATCTTGACTTGTATGAAAATCAACCAGAGAAAACAGTCAATGAGGACTGATTAAAAGAAGATCTTAGATGGATGGAGTTTGAAATCCCAATGAATGGGTTTGGCCATAATAATTCATATCTACAGAAGGATCAGATGATCACTAGCTAAAAAATAGCTTTGGATTGGTTCAAATGATCTCATTTTATAAAGCTGGGTAAAAATAAATACTTCCATGGATTCCATGGTGATTTTATTATGGCATTTGTAACAGAAAGCGGGCGGCAAAGATAGATTCCAATGGGTTTATGCATAAGGAAATGCACTTAAAGAAAACGAGGAATTTTATGCATTGTTGGGTTCAGATTTTGATTCAAACTCAGAGAAAAGATTTAGACATGTTTGCTGCCATTAGTTTATTTAACAGATGTCCAGAATAAATAGGCTGTTGGATTAAAGAGAGTAGTAGTAGTTAAGGATGATTGAATTAGCATGCTCTCACAGAGCAAGGACTGGATATTGAAGTAGCTTTCAGAGCAAGAACAGGCTGTACTGGGGCTGGAAAGGCAGATCAGGGAAAAGGAAATGCCAAAAATGGTGTTGTGTTTTCATTTAATCATGGACAGTAATAGCAAAAGTTGATTTTGAAGGCAAGAGGAAAGTTCTGACAATGTTGGAAGAACAGGGCTTTATACCTTCTCAAACAATTACAAGAATGAGACAAACTCTAAAAACAGAAGAATACCAGAGAAACAGAAATATGCGAGAGATTATTTATACTGAGCTTAATGAGGGCCTTAATATGGTGATAAGGTAAAACTTCAAAAAGTGGAATTTTTCTGAGCTAGCCTCTTTTGGAAATACAAGTAAAATTTAACCTGGAGGACAATATTTTATGCTGGAGGTACTGAGACTGAACACGATAGAATAATTTTCTTTAAACAGCTAATAACTGGGTTTTAACATAGGGGAATTACTTGGAATTGCTACTTATTTCAATTTAGTGCTCTTTTCTAAACACAGAGCTACTATGTGATGTAATGAAATGATTGATAAGGGGTGCCCTGTGACCTCCCCGGGTGTGTTTTGCACTCTTTTCTTCCGCACGTGTCTCTGCAGTGTGCCCACTAGCAAGGAGCCATATCTTCTCCAAATGCTGCAGTCACAGGGCTCTTATTTGAAAGGTAATTTCCCTAGGAAGTAAGGTCAGCATGTTGATGGATTTTACCCAGTGGCTACCAGCTACTCCACTGATATGCTGTTCTCACAAGGGGAAAGAAAGTTACCACATGTCCCTTGTTACTATGTATTACTCAACCACTGGAAAAGCTGTAGTCACTTGTGTTAACCATAAATATGGAAGGCTGGAAAGGGTATGCCCATGATCTACTACGTGTAGCTATACTAAATAAAGTCACAGAATATCTATGGATATGAGTTCAAGCTAAGATAGGAGGAAATTGAAAAACCTAATGAGTTTGGCAGTCCCAAAGCAGAAGTTAACATTCTATAGAAACATGGTGACTACAATATTATGACTTTTTTTTAATTAAAGATTTTACTTATTTGTCAGGGAGAGAGCACAAGGAGGGGAAGGGGCAGGTAGAGGGAGAAGCAGGCTCCCTGCTAAGCAAGGAGCTC
The DNA here is from genome assembly GCA_004023965.1 of Spilogale gracilis. NCBI lineage: Eukaryota > Metazoa > Chordata > Mammalia > Carnivora > Mephitidae > Spilogale > Spilogale gracilis. The sequence continues at coordinate 28,524 of PITA01013128.1, forward strand.
AATGTGGGACTCCATCCCAGGACCCTGGGATCATGACCAGAGCTGAAGGCGGACGATTAACAGACTGAGACACCCAGGTGTCCCATAGTACTCTGACTTTTTGATATATAAATAGACTTTATGTCTTTAATTAATATTTTCTTATTAATTCCCATTCCTGCATAAAAATAGAACAAAGATGATAGGCAAAATCTTGATACTATTTCTATTTGTGATATCCACAAAAGTTCACTCATATGCTAAGAGACTGAAAGTTCTAAGATTTTTATCTTTTATTCTTTATTCTAGAAATAGATAATTCTAACAACTAAACAGTGGGAAATGAAAAGGGAATAATATAAGAAGGAGATTAAAAAGGAAAATATTTCAAAAGTCTGTGTCAAAGATAAGAGAGGTCTGAACCTAGTACTATGTCTATAAGGAAGAAGACAAGAGAGTTGTTTGTTTGTTTGTTTGTTTTATTTTGTTCTGTTTTGATTTAGCTATCAAATTCAATGATTCACTGCATGATGGGGAGTAGAAGAGAAAAATGAAAACGTTAAGGATAATTTCTGGGTATTTCAGGCACAGTGTTGCTTGGGGTTAATCAGTAAATGGGTGGTAAGCTAAATACACAACAAAGTCTACAAAAACAAAAATTTAACCCGTGGCAACACTGATCTGCATTCAGTCCCATTGTCTGGTCTTTATCGCCAGAGAAGAAAAAATCAAAGATGCAGCAGGAATAAAATGGGGAGTGACATTGAAAAGGTATCAGTTTAGTGTGGGATGATACCCAAAATCTCTAGGAAAATTAAAGAGAATATTATTTGGATGCTGTGAGCTTTTCTATAGAGGCCAAGGCATTGTGTGATTTAATAAAGGTGCATTGAGCATAAGTCTAAATAAAGTTATGCTAGCATACCCCACACAACACTGTACATGATGTCATCAAGTAGTAATTGCCCAAGCCACTCCTGCCTAAGGGACATTTAATAGAGTCAAACAAAAAGTATTATACTTTAGTCCAATGAAGGATCCTTTTTAGCTCCCTTTTCAAGCAGCAAAATGCTTTTACAGCTAAAGGGAACTTACCACCTTTCCCATCATCATGGTGCACAGGAAGGATGCTAGTCTCCAGGACAGCCTGCTCCCCAACACAGGAGACAGGCACCAATGCAGTTTCTGATGCAGAAAAACAGGGTGTGGTGTTGTACAACCAATCCCACGATTCATACGCTAAAGCCCAGAGGGAAAAAGGAGCTCTTTTGGTGTAGAATAGATCATCTGGGACACAGCAAAGATGACTCAAGCTGGACCAAGGCAGAAACTTCCTTAGTCACATCAGTAAGGATTATTAGTGGCTCTCAGGGAAGAATACTTGGTTGCTATTTTCAGGACCCACATCGTCTTCTATAATACACTGACTGTATTTTAAGCAAGCACAGTGATTGGAATGTATTTTTCACTTCCGGATATAGATTCAGTCATTCTTGACTGTCCTTTTTGTGAGGCATTGAGTTTAAAACCTATGTGGTAATCAACTAACCAACTAACCAATCAACAAATACCCCCTGAGAATTTCCCAAGCTAAGGATGTCTAGTAGTCAAGAGTGTGACATTTAGAGTTGGAAAAAATGAGGTAGAAAGAATTAACAATTTCTTTCTGAAATAAGTAGATCTGTGTGTCGACAAGTAGTGCACCCTGAAGGTTTGACACAACATTTACAACCTAGGAATTTACTCAGTCATTCCATAAACATTCACCAAATGCTTCTTATGCTGGATAATATGGAAGACTTATTAAAAAGGGATAAAGCTGAAAATTATGGGAACTAGTTAAGCAACTGCCACATAATAAAGGAAAACAGATGAGGGGTCATTCTAAGGGAGAAACAGTGGCATTAGAAGGGAGGAAACAGAAACAAGAGAAATTTAGACACAGTCAATAGTTCATAGTAAAAAAAAACAAAACAGCATAGTTCAGAAAAATTAAATACTATACACAAGAGTAAAAGGTTAAATTGAGTAGATCCTAACTTGTGACAAATAATAAGACCCGCCCATTATATAGTGACATCCCAACAGATAACCACACAACCTCTACATCAACAGGATTTCTTTCTTTTTCTTTCTTTCTTTCTTTCTTTCTTTCTTTCTTTCTTTCTTTCTTTCTTTCTTTCTTTCTTGCTTTCTTTCTTTCTTTTTTTTTAAAGATTCTGTTTGTTCATTTGACAGACAGAAAGAGAGAGCAAGCGCAAACTGGTAGAGCAGCAGAGGGAGAGGGAGAAGCAGGCTTTCTGCTGAGCAGGGAACCCAACACGGGGCTTGATCCCAGGACCCTGAGATCATGACCTGAACTGAAGGCAGATGCTTAACTGACTGAGCCACACAGTCATCCCAACAGTGGGGATTTCTTTAGCCCAGTGCAAATCTCAGCTTTCTCACTAAGTAGAATTCAACCTAGATGATATAGAAGTCAAAGGAGTCAGCTCTGTGCATGTTACTTAAAAACCATTCTTTTCATAGAATGATGAAGAGCACTAGGCTACAGAGATGATCACCTGCAAGTGACAGAAGCCTCATTTTCCAATAATTCTGAAAGAATTCAGGACAAAACTGAGAACAGAGGAAGACCGATCATAGGTAAGAATAAAATGTAGTATCATATGTAGGAATCAAATACATGGGAATGAAATGCAATGAGGAGGTGATACCAGAATAATTGTGTATTATATACTCAATACTTTTGGGCTGGAAGACAGAATTGTCCTGGGGTTTGCTGCCATACTCTATATATGTGTGAGTGTGTGTATTTGTTGACGAGGGAGAGAGAGAAAGATTGCAACAGTTCAGACCACAGATCTATAGGATCTAGCGAGAACTAAATTTAACCCAAAGCCTGAGGATGGGCCAATGAAAGCATACACAGTCTAAAACCAGGTGTCTTAGACCATTTATGGACATTTATCTTTTTCTGGGTCAAGTCTGACCTCATTTGGAGCAAATCCAACATTTGCAATCTCAACTGACTGAAATGAGATAGATAAATTAGGTTACATTTGCTTTGTTTCTTAAAGAATTAGTTCTGAAATCCCCGTAGTTAATCTGAAAGAAATGATACCATTTATGAAATTTAATTTATCTCCATAATTTCAGAATACATATATTGTGAAAAAACCTGTTTCCCAAACTAGATGTTCCCCTTGCCTTACCCAAAAATTTGAACAGAAAAATTTACAGTAAAATAACTTATGGAAGAAATGTTTTTAAAATGTCAAGGAACTAATTTGGGGGTTATACAGATTCATACTAATCACTCAAAACTTCATGTCTGTAGCATTTTTAACAATTAGGGTTTCTAAGAATGATTATAGATCTTTGGTGAGCAATGCAAAGAGATATAAACCTATCTTTGCTAAATTATTCTTATTAAGGCAAATGTTGAAATGATTATTAGGGTTTCCAACAATGAGATGCCAGCTCCTAGGCAAAGAAAGATAAATGTATATTTACTGGACAGTTCTTATAAGATAAGCAATGAAACAGACAAGGTCACAAGGTTAAAGTTTAATTGCCCAGAATATTCACATAGCCAAACCACTAGAAACCTGAATTTTGTGGCTAAAAAAGGCTTTTACTCCATTCTGCCTGCTTATTTTAATTTTTAAAGCCTCAGTTTTACAAAATGTGAAATAGCAGCTGCTTAGTAAAAGTATATGCATCATGAGAAAGATCTACTATAAGAAAGCTATTATGTAGATTGTCAATCAGAATTATTGTCTGAGTAGTTTGCCCTCTTCTTTTTAACGGTCATCAGGAAACAGTATTCGTAAGGCATATTAGATGTGCTTCTATACATTTTTCAAAATCCTGTTAAAAATGTTTCCTGAGATATCACTGCTGAAGTAAACATCACTTTGAAACAATACTACATCTTCAAGGTTCAATTTCTGAGTCTCCCTTTGAACACTCGAAGGTGGAAAGGCAAATTACTTTTAAATCCTTTATATATTTTTGATTATATTAGGGTAAACGACAGTTAATTATAATGTTAGAGACTATAGGGCCTAAAATCGTTGTTAAAGACAACATTAAAAAGACCATTTGGGGAAGGCTAAGATAGAAAAGGAAGGAATTCTAACTTGGTCCCAAGTAAGAGGCCAGCCAGTGGAACAAGTGAACCAAGGTATTTGATACCTTATGCCAGAGCATTTTCAAATAAAACCTCCTTATTATAGAATGAGGTAATCACTACATGAATTTTCTTGGGAATACTCACTTCAATGATTAGTCGCTAGAGAGGATAGTGGGAAGAACTTACATGGGGAATTCCAAGCCCTCTGCGAGTGAGGGAGAGGTTAGAGATAGGATTGGTGTATATATATATATATATGTACACACACACACATATAGATATATATCTCTCTATATATGGCATCATCCATGTTCAATCCTGATTGCCTCTGTTTCTTGCTAAAGCTGCTATAACATCTCTTAAATGATCAATTCTCTTACTTCAGTTCACTAATGTTGAGAGCAAATGGCTTAGCTGTTCGAGCTCAGTGCAATATTCCCAACTGAGATATTAATTCTGTGCAAAGTAATTAAAAGCTCCTGCTCTGACATCATAATTCTGAGTTGGAATCTGGCATCTGGCTTTGCTATTAACTAGTTGTGTGCCTTTAGAGAAGTTACTTACCCTCTCTAAACCCCAGGCTCCTCATCTGCCAACTGTGCATAAAAATGGCACTGTTTCCCTGGGGTACCGGAAGCATCAGATCCATGCAAGGTTCTCAGTGTGGTGACTGCCTCCTCTGAATATGCACGCAATAAATATCAACCACCGCTGTGATTATTGTTAATTAAGAACTAAAAGAGGGCACCTGGGTGGCTCAGTTGTTTGAGCCTCTGCCTTCCACTCAGGTCATGATCTCAGGGTCCTGGGATCCAGGCCCACATCAGGCTCTCTGCTCAGCAGGGAGCCTGTTTCCTCCTTTCTCTCTGCCTGTCTCTCTGCCTACTTGTGATCTCTCTGTCAAATAAATAAATAAAATATCTTAAGAAAAAAAAAGAGCTAAAAGAAATGTAACATAGCTTTATTTTCTGTAGTGATCTTCTTTGGGGTATACTTTAAGAAATGATTTGCTATCTTTGGGTCCTGAATTAAAAATCCCTGCTCCTTAGGGAAAAAACTTGGACTCTTTAAGGTTACTGCAAAATTCAAAGACAATAACTGTAATAAGCATGTCACGTAGTGTCAGATCCTCAATAAGTGGTAGGAGGTGGTATGGTTCCTGTTAGCGTCATGAATTCATTAATTTATTTCTTGTCCCTTTTGGCTTGATCCACGAATGACTTTTGGATAGGCAAAAGTCATTCATGCTGTCTGGGGATAATATTAATATTAATAATATTATGCAGGCTAAGTTTGTGGTTAGTATAGGCCCTTCTTTAAGTTCCTTTTCCTCTCAAGAGGAGGTACTGTTAGGTGCCGACAGGTCTAGACCTCTTTTTTCTCTTTCTGCCAATGTTTTTAGAAAAGCATTAGTTAAATAATTTAAATAATTGAGTTTATATCTTCTTTTTAGGCTACGGTTTTACATGTTGACACATAATTCATTAAACTTAAATATGGATTGAATGGCCTGTGTGAGCAGTGGTAACTATCTTGTGAAGATCTTTCTCAGAGTCTCTCCAATGGCACCATAACCTTGAAACTTACCAGTTGGCTCTGATTATGAAGGGATCCTGTTCAAGGGAATTGTTCAATGGAAGGTATCAAAGTATTGAAATCAATAAGCCATGCAGAGAACTCTAGGATAATTCCCATGATGTACTGCCAAGATTATACTCAATTTAGAAAACTACTGGCCCATATAATTTTGTCTTATTTGCTATCAAGAAATACGTCTAGAGCAAAAATAACCCACTCTTCTAAAAGTTAACTTCCTTGGCCACAGGATGATGTATTTCTTAAAAGTCTAAAAACCCTGGATGGCTCTGTTGGTTACACATCTGACTGTTGATTTTGGGTCAGGTCATGATCTCAGGATCATGATCTCAGGGTGGTGAGCCTGAGGCTTGCATTGGGCTCTGTGCTCTGCAGGGAGTCTGCTTGAGATCCTCTCGCTCCCTCTGCCCCTACCCCCTACTCCCTGTGCATACTCTCTCTCTTTAAAAACCATCATCCATTTATTTTAAACTATTTTGAGATTGGAGTTTTATTTACCTGAAAACTATGGCCTCCTACTGTGACCCTAGTTCTCTAAATTTAGTTTATGAGCCTATAACCTTATATGAACATGACTTCTGAGGGAGAAAGACCTTCCTGAAATACCCAAGCACCCATACAAAGAAAGGGCAGCAGGACCGTGGTCTTCAGACAAGAGGAATGCCACTGGATTGGGAGATGCTATTTTTGTGTTTTAGAAATGGGGGCAGGGAATGAAAGGAATGTGGGAATTCATTTAAGTAAGTATGTCCCATCTCACTCCAGTGGCACTGGACAGACTCCAGAGCTGGACAAAGGAAGAAGCTTCTTTGGTGACAATGGCCTCTTCAGTCTCAGGATTTCAGAGAGACACTGTCTCTCCAGAGAAAGTAAAAAGTCTCCCCTTGTGTGATGCTCTGCCCATGTGTCATGCCTCAGAGGTAAGCAGGAAGAAAGAATGTTCCTCTGCCTCGTAAACAGACAACATTATAGGCAATCCAAAGACAGAAGTAACTTATAAACATCAAATATTATGGGAGGCAACCTCAAATCTTATTTTGATATTATAGAGAATACCTGACCATCAGAATACCTGATCATGACCATGGTGTAGCCAGAAGAGGAGAAAGCACAAAAACAAGCAGCTTCCCAAGGATGGCGGCAAGGCTCATGACTTCAGACAGAGATGTGACTGAAGGAGAAGAGTAGCCCCCCGAAGGGGCAGAGCGGTAATGCCAGCTGGCCAGCCCATCTAATAGTGGCTACCCCACCCCAGTAAATCAGCTTTCCCCATCCTGGGGGCTGCAAAGCACTGAGGAACCAAAGGATAATTTGATAATTTCTAAAGGGAGTCCATAAAATCATACCTAAATTAAGCATGTTTATAGATGATTATATATATATGCTTATATATATATACAAAACATATATATGCATGTGTGTATATGAAACAATATTTTTAATCTATATAGAAGCTACTTAAATATACTATTGATTTTAGTATTTTTTTTCAATTAAGAGATACTAAACGCTGTATTATTTTTATTACAGAGGTCTGCAAAATATTTTTTATGAATATGTTGGACTCCAGAAGGCAGTATTGAAAAATGATTTTTTATGAATATGTTGGACTCCAGAAGGCAGTATTCCGGTCCTCAAGCATAACAATATTCCCTTTCTTGAGTATAATATACCCATTAAATACTTAATATTTAATTAATATTAATATGTTTGCCTTTGGATTAGGTTTTAACTTGTTCTGTCTTCTTGTATGTGTAGGTGTGTACTAACTAATTATCCTCTATTAATTTTCAAGTCAAAGACCACATGTGCAAGAGAAACTGTGTTGTCAGAGCCCTTCAGACAAAAATAAAAAATTAGACTTCCCTGCTGTCATAAGAATAAACACAAACTTTTCTGGGCACAGCAGAGAGAAAATAACTCTGCCTCTTTCCCATCTTCTGTTTGAGCCCAAGGTGGGGGTCCGGAGTACTCTAGGGCAGTACTTAATTTGGGGCAACTCACATTGCCCTCTCCACTCCCACTTTTACTCAGGTAGAAACAGAGCAAAGTAAATATCAAAGTTATTCTAGAAAAAAGTAGGAAAAGTGATTAAAAATGCTCAAATATCTCTAAGTAAGGAAGGTGAGTGGTGGGGGAGTGGAAGTCTGTCTTCTGCAATGATGATAACTGAGTTGTGGATTGTAGACTTTATGTCAAGCAAATTCTATGGAGGAAGTGGGCACTAGGGGCAGATAGGAGAAATTCAGCTTGGTTTCTGGCCCTTGATCGCAGGCAGGATACATAAGGTATGGAAGCTATATGAATGCTGAAAATTATTGCTGTTCACTTTTGTAAGCATGTTGGTTTTACACATCTCAAGATTTCATATGAAACTTATCTAAAAATGAAATGACTCTTATTATTTATTTGAACAAGCTCATTGATTATTGATATTTGGGTTTTTTTTAAAGATTTCATTTATTTATTTAAAGAGAGAGAGAGAGAGAATGCCCATGAGATGAGGGGAGGCACAGAGGGGGAGGGAGTGGGACAAGCAGTCCACGATGAGCACAGACCCCATTGCGTGGCCTGAACCAAGGACCCTGAGATCATGGCCTGACCTGAAACCAAGAGTCCAACACACAACCGACTAAACCATTCAGAGGCTCCAATTATTGATATTTGTGAATATACCTGAGTCCAAGCTAGAAAATTTTAAATTATTTTTAGCAGGACTGTGTTTTGGTGTAAAATGAATATATAGTGAAGTTACTTGAAAATTTGTCATCCATAAAGCCTAGCATAAGAAGATACCCAGTGTAGCATTCTACATACAACCACTGGGTGGTTCAGTGAGTTAAGCCTTTGCCTCCTGCTCCACTCATGATCCCTTGGGATCAAGGAATGCATTCAGCTCCCTGCTCAGTGGGGAGTCTGCTTCTCCCTCTCCTTCTGCCTGCCCCGACTTGTGCTCTCTCTCATGTGTTCTGGCACTCTCGCTCAAATAAATAAATAAATAAATAAAGCATAAAAAAAAGAAATAACCATTAATGAAAAATGAATGCAATTTTCCCATTCGTTATACTGTTCTATACGTATCTTGGACTACATGTATCAATCAATACATGAATATGATAGTTACATCTGTATTTATGTAAAAGTCAAAGGTACATGATTTTTCTCATTGCACCCCAAGTTCCTACTTGAGAGAAATAATATTTATGGGGAATTGCTGGGAAGATTTCTGTTTATTTCTTCAGACACTTACTTGTCATTATAGGTTAAAGCTAAACCATGGGATAGTGAATGTTCAGACCAAATTTCCTTGGCAGTCATTTTTCACCTAAGTGTTTTCCCTGAGTTGCTTTGTGACGTGACGATATTAGCTTTTATGGCAAGAAGCTATAAGCAGTAGTCCTCTCCAATCACACATATATGTGGAGAGACACGTATATATATCTCCATACTAACATGTGCCCATTCTCTCTTTTAGACTCTATGATATAAAATTTCACGTAAGAAACATATTTTATAGCATGAAGTAGAAAAAGTTTAGGTTTTCCTCAAGAGTTGGTAATTGGTGACCTTGAGATGTAATAACCTTACATTCATCTTTACTTTGACCATGAGGAAACACATTTTGTAGCCAAAAACATTATTGTTTTTCTAGTAATTTTGTTCTTTACCTATTCTTATTTTTTGATAGTTGTTATTTTATTTAAATTATTCAGCCAAGTATGTGGTTTTGTGGGTGTATAAGCTACCTCTATTCTTTAGTGGAAAAATGAAGGAGATACAGACGAATACAGGGTACAGATAGACTTAGAGGTATACACTGAAGCTAGACTCTCTCTTCCTATCCCTGTCTGCATGCCTTTAAATTGCACAATTTAGTTTAAATCATTTCAAATCTTTTCCTTATGTCAAGGTATCTTTAGTTTTCAAAGTCGTTAGGCCTATGCTCTCTCTTGCTGACACATGACCACATGCATACAAATGCTTGCCTTTTAGGGGCCTGAAACCATCTTAGAACTCTGTTCTAAACATAACTAATTATAAAATTTAATTATATATTTAATGAAATTTGAGAGGTAACTGTGGAGAACTACTTTAAGAGGTAGTTCTCAGCGGGCAGAGAAAGGTTTACTTCTTCACACATTTCCATGCCCATTCTCCTGAAACAAATATATCCAAAAGGATATCGCTTTGCTTTTTTGTTTTTGTTATTGTTGAGCTGCTAAACTGTACACCTTAGAAAGGACTTGCTGGAAAATGAGTCTGTCTGCTGAGGAAAGCCAGAGAAGCCATCAAGAGGATGGTGTAGCAATCATTCTCAAGCTCTATTGTCTTTCCCTCAGGAGCAAGTGTTCAGATTTCTGAAATACAATGACTCCTTCATCAAATACATTTTGGTAACCATTTCTAAAAACTAGGAGAAACTTTTAATGAAGTGAGGTGAGCCCAGGAAAATAAAATACGGGAGCCCTACTTTGGGCACAATGACAGAAACTCATTTCATCCAGATGGAAGACAGAAATGGTGGGCAATGAAGCAGTGAGGCATGGGGTTCTAAAATATCCTTGAATAAATATACAAAAATAAATAAATATGAGTTCCCACTTCTCATTCCTCTATTGTCTTTCTCTTTCGATATAAATTAATCAAAGTCAATACATTAAAAGTCTTTCAAGCAATCCTTTATCATCTCATCACTATATGACGAAAGATTCTGAGGAACTTTTGAGGGATTGTGGTAGGATGCTGTTTCACTGTCACATGGCTTAATAAATATAGCTTATAAAAACTTTGGTCATGGGGTACCTGGGCTGCTCAGTTGGTCACGTGTCTGTTTTCATCTCAGGTCATGATCTCAGGGTCCTGGGATCGCGTCCCACGTCAGGCTCTCTGCTCAGCGGAGTGCTTACTTCTCCCTCTGCCCTCTCCCCAACTGGTGTGCACACTCTTATCTCTCAAATAAATAAATAAAATCTTAAAGAATTAAAACGTTAATCATGAGCTCGAAAAATAGAGAAGCATGCAAAGAAATGTGAGCTCCCAGCTGTACTTTGCCCACTTGGCTTTTCTGCTGCGTTTGTTTCTGTTAGTCAACGTTCACTGATTCAGTACCATGCCTGGCTGGGTACCTTATGCTGTTCAAGACATAATGACAGGAAATTTTAAGACACACTTGATTTATGTTTCAGCCCAAATTCCCACTGGACCAATCTGGCTAATGGTGCTCTTCCCCACCATTGACCCTGTCTTCTGCAATAGGAACAATACTCCAGATCATAGCAGTGTAAGATGACTGGTACCATAACTCAGGTATTTATAAACTAATTGAAGATAAGGACCTGGTTACACCTTTCCCCATTTTCAATGTGTTTCTTGTGATTTGGTTCTCTTACTGAGAGGAAATGATAAGAGAAGCTTAGTTAATCCTTAGGATACTGTGTTATAAAATTTCTCACTACATTTGATGCCCTCCAGTCCCATCAATACTGCAAATTCTGGAATCTTTTAAATTTCCCATTCCTCTACTCTCCTTTCTGCTTTATCCTTCCCTGCCTCTTTTCCCTTACATTCTAGAGCACAGATAGAACTTTAACATCACGGCTTCTGATGTGAAACTTTCATTGTATAACCTAAATCCTGTGTGTGTGTGTGTGTGTGTGTGTGTGTGTGTGTGTGTGTGTGTGAAGATATAGATAGATATCATAGTGAAAATTATATTATTAATGAAAAATAAAATATTCATTAACAATTCTTTGACTTCAGTAAATAATTTAACATTATCCAAATTCCCTTCTCTTTTCTCAGATGCATGGTTTCACTTAGAAAGACTCATTCCTGGGGCACCTGGGTGGCTTAGTGTGCTGAGCATCTGCTTTCTGCTCAGGTCATGATCCCAGGGTCCTGAGATAGAGCCTGGCATGGGGCTCCCTACTCAGCAGGGTGTCTGCTTCTCCCTCTGCCTCTGCCCCTCGCCAACTCATGCTCTCTGTCTTGCTCACTCTCTCTCTCAAATAAATAAATGGAAAAAAAAGACTCATTTCTTATATACAAGGTAATATTTGATTTTTGAAACATGTTCCATGGAAAATACTAAAGCTATTACACATTAAATCATTTAATATTCAGAATTATTCCACAAAGAAGGCATTAATATTTTCTATTTTATCTGTTCAAAAATAAAGACTTCAGAGAGATCAGTTAAGTAGCTTGTCCAAGTTTACAAGTACAAAATAGCAAAGGTTTCAAACTCAAGTTTATGACTTTTCTACTAAAATTCTTTTCCTCTATGTCTCATAACATAAGCTTATCTCGTATCTTTGGTAAAAACTGCTCAAGATGCTCCATAATTGTGATTACTTTCATTTTAAGTCTACATGTTTTCTTCTTGGTGAATACACTTAACTATATCTTAGTGGTTCTGTTATGCATTTTATTTTATTTTATCTTAAAATTTTTATTTATTTGTCAGAGAAAGAGAGCACAAGCTGGGGGGCGACCCACAGAGCAGGCAGAGGGAGAAGCAGGCTTCCTGATGAACAAAGAGCTGGATGTGGGACTCAATCCCAGGACCCTGGGATCATGATCTGAGCCAAAGGCAGGCGATTAACTGACTGAGACACCCAGGCATCAGGTACACGTTTTAAAAACACTGTAACATCTCTTAGATGATGATACATTTACCGGTCAAGGGGAGCTGGCACTCACTGTTGGCCCAGTAGCAGCAGTGACTGTTGTTATGGTCATTGTCACAGAGGAGTCAACAGTTATAGTCCCGTGACACAACAGGACAACTGTAACTTCTTGATGCTGGGTCCACTAACAACAGAAGAGCCACTGGAGGAGAGAATAGGAGTCCTGGCACTGAGAACCTTTTGTTAACATATTCTAAGAACGAGAAACCATTAGCCTCAAAATGTGCCATCATAGGCATGGGCTTCTTGGAAGAAAATTCCAGTGACGACTTCAGAGCTCTAAGGAGAAATGCTGTATCACTAATGTTCTCAGTAGCATGAAGATTTATGGAAAAACATGGACATTGATGACTCAGAGTTGAGAAAGTAAAAACTCAGAAGCATTGGACTCCATATGAGAAAAATTTTAAGAATAATTTAATTACGGGGTGCCTGGGTGGCTCAGTTGGTTGGGGTCCAACTCTTGATTTCAGCTGGGGGTCGTGAAGTCAGGGTGGTGAGATGAAGCCCTGTGTTGGGCTCTGTGCTGAGCATGGAACCTGCTTGGAATCTCCTCATCCCTCCCTCCACAATCCCTCTTATGTACGCATGTGATCTTGCTGTCTCAAGAGAATATTTTCAGAGAATAATTTAATTATTTCACTTACAGTTTTCATTTTATGTATGAACAGAATGCACAAAAATACATATGATAAAATTTATGTTGAAATACCCTAAAAAGATCTGTCAGTATGTGTTCTTGTTTAATTAGCAGTGCTTCTTTTTTTTCTCAGTGGTGTGTTTTGTGATAGATGGCTTCTTAGAGGTGATAAAATATGGGTAATTTATTTAGAGTGCCTTTGCTTATTGGGCAATCCTGTTATTTATAGATCTTTGCAATTTAAGATAAATAGTGTTTTAATAAACCTCCTTACATATTTATAGTTTCTCTCTTTTTTACCGTATTCATGAGAAAACACACAGAGGAAAGATTATAGAATAAGAAGAAATGAATATTTTTATAGTTCTTTTGTTAATAAAATCAAATTACACTGCAACCAGCACAGCATTCTAGTTTTTCAATGGAATTAACATGTTATTAACACTTTAAAATATTTTTATATATAAAAGAATACATAATTATTTTAATCAGCATTACTCTGATGACAACTAAAGTTGTATATTTTCCTATATGCTCATTTGCCGATCATATTTTCTCCTGTTAAAGTAGTCTTGTTTCTCTTCCTCATTTGTACTGGCAATTTGTATGCTTTAGTATGTATTTTTGACAGAAATCTTTTAACTATTATATTTCTATAAATATTATGTAGTCTATTTTACTTTTCTATTTTTGTTTCTATTCCCATGCTTTGAAATCACAAAATTTTAGATAAATGTTTTTGTGATTTCTTCTATTGAAACTTGCTATGGGTATGATATATAGATCTAAACGATTTGTTTTTCATATAGCTCATTTTAGATCTTATTTATGTATTTTTTTTTTAAGATTTTATTTATTTGACAGAGAGAGCATGCGCACAGGCAGGGGAAGGGGGAGGGGAAGAGGGAGAGCAGGCTCCCCTTTGAGCAGGACTCCATCCCAGGACCTGGGATCATGACCTGAGCTGAAGACAGATGCTTAACTGACTGAGCCACCCAGACACCCTTGTATCCTATTTATTAAATAGTCCTTTCATTAAGTTGTTTTTCTTTCCCTAATTGTTTTGAGGTATATATAGTATACCATATGTTTTTCTTATATATATTATAACTTATTTCTTCGTTGTATTTCATTCCATTGACCCTTTTCATTTGTTACAAACTATGTCCTGCCTTTCTCCGTAAAGGATTTCATGCATTTAAAATATGAGAAAAGAGCATGAAATTGAAATAGATTTAAGGAAAGGGCAACTATAACAAATAAGCAAAAAAATAAACAAGCCAAGGGTGGGACTAAAGTGAAGCCATGAAGGAAGCTGCACTGTGTAACAGGCTTCTCACACTTGGCTCAGGTTTGCAGCAGCCAGTGCAGGAAAGAGATCCTTATCAGTTACACAGTTTCCAGGGTCCTGGAGATGGAAACAGCACAGCTGTTTAGAAGTCATGCAGATAGTCCTTGTTCTGAACTCAGGGTGGGTATTTCTGCTTTGGCTCCTCACAATGAAGGTATTCTGGGATGGACAGGAGCCTGACAACTGATGGGACAATGATCCCATGAGGTTCAGTGTAAGCTTGTGGTTCCCAGCAAAATTAAAAAGCAAATCCAGGACGATGCTTTCAGGCAGTCCTATTTATCTTATTCATTGTTGTTCCCTCACTGCTTGGCACAGTCTTGACACATAGTAGCTGCTTAGTGAGTATTTCCTGAATGAATGAAAGAGCATAAGGTAGAGCCCCACCACCCACAGAATTTACTTCCTGTGAAATGCTTAAGTGTGGTTGTGTGACACAGCTGGTTCAGCTGCGTCCCCTGTGTCTCAGAACTTCAGGATCTGGGAATAAGTCTAACAGCCTTCAGTGGAAGTGGGGCTGGGGACAAATATGTACTCAATCACACTGCTTAATTTATTGTTGCTCTATAATACATGTTTTTAAATCTGAGTGGGCTAATCCTCATTCATTTTCTACTCTCCAAATACTTTTCCCTATTATTTCATCTCACCCTTTAAGTTCGATCAGACTTAAATGGTCTGTTCCATTATTATCTCCACGTGTGGTACCCTTAAGTCCCAGTTTCTGTCCATTGTCCCAGCATAGTATTTCTTTCTCGAAAGTGTCCATATTTGGATGACAAATTATGTGGTCACCTTATATATTTCACAATCCTGTCATTTTTATCCATTCCCACTGCTATCATCATAGTCTGAACTTGTCTCCTGCTAGCTGGCCATACAGCCCCCCCTACTTATTCCATCCATTCTCCTGCTTTCATTCTCACCCTGCCCCCCACCCATTCTCTACTTTGCAGCCCTTATGGACACCCCTTTTGTGCTTTAATATTTAAAAACATGTATCCTGAATAAATTAACTAGTAAATTCTCATACATATTCCTCCAAAGTGTTTTATATTTATTTTGTCAGATTTCAGGAAAAATGTTGAGATTGTCGCTTAGTTGGTTTGGATGTTAGTATCCTTAGTATACTGGTCTCAATCATTGAATGATTCTTACTGTTTTTAATGGAGAATTAGTTTCCTTTCTCCAAAAACTTAACCTTTCCATTTTATGGAGGAGTCAGAAGCCTATACAGTAAGTCTACAGTGAGAGCTATGTTGTTTGTGAACTTTACTGTAAGGATACATTAAGAATAAGAGCCTTCATTTTCAACCTTCAGTCCTAGATCAAAGGATCGCTCACTGTGGCAAATTGTTTGTGTGCACCTTATATACTTTATGAGAGAGCTAACATAGTGTAATAGGTTTATTCTTAAAAACCTTCCATCTAAATTCATATTTTCATTCTCACAGCATGTCTACTGGTAGGTATTTTATCCTGAAAACACAATTGAGAAAGATGAAGAGCGCAGGTATTGGTCAAATAATACAAGTATAACAGAAGTGAAATGTAGAACTTTTGTCTTATTTCCAAGTCCCACTCAGTTAATTTCTTCACAGGACAGAACAAATTAATAAGGAAATAAAATTTGACATTATTAACAATATAGAGTTATCTTCTTAATTCTCATAAAGTCTTTTGTCATTCTTTTGAAGAGCTAGTTTTGTTTTCGCTTGGAAATTAAGTGTATCAATGTAGGAAAATTGGTAGTTGGTAACATGGGTATGAAATATTTTATAAATTTTTGTCATTTGGGGTAAGGAATAAATTGATTTAAGTAGGATAAATTCTCTAGGTTATGCTAAAATACAATGATAAAATATAAGTGTCATTCATATGTTCTAATAGTCAGGAAGGATGTTATGTAATGTTATAGAATGTAAGTATTCTGCAATGCAGTTTAATAGCTATACTCTAAAGATACTCAGAGACAGGTTCTTTCCATCCCAAGTTTCCACTTGGTCAAAATTGAAAAGAAGGAAGAGTATCCAAAATGAGAAGATGAACTTAGATGGGAAAAACATCATTGCCCTTGGGATCCTGGCAGCTGCTCTTTTAAAGTCCTCTATTTCAGCATGCTGAATATAAAGAAAAATAAACTTACATTCTTTGATCTGGAGAATATCAAGAAAAAATCTGATCCACTGTCTAAGCCCTTGATTGCATGAACAATTTGAAACGTTAGACAACAAACAGAAACATTAAGTCCTAACCTTTCAGTACTGAATGTTACCAAATAAACAGCCGGATACTGCTGACATTAACACCTATTATAGGGCTGCATTAGTTTTATGGATACAATAAACCCTCTTGGATGATGAACATTTTGTAATTCAAAGAATGACTCATGGAAAATATAGTCTTCATTTGCTAAAGTGCTCTAGGATTGAATCTAGAAATGTCTTGCTGTGTTGAAATTGATTTCCATTTAAATGGCAATCCAAAAGCTGCAATAAACTTTCAAAATGTACAAGTATGCTTTGCTTCTTTCATATATTTGAGAAAACAGAAGCAAGCAAATACAATAATATTCCTGGGACCCATTGTGGTTATATCCTATTATATAAACTAGCATTATATAAAACAGAGTCATGATTATCACATCTATTTATGGAAAAAATAAACATAAACCAAACTAAGTTTTTAAAAGACATGAAATGCCCTTCAACAAACATTATAATTGAGGTTCATTATGTCCAAAACATTTTCGACTATTTTTGTACCTTGATTTAGATTGACCTGATAAGCCAATGTCTGGATTTTTAAAAAACATATCCTAAGTTATACCAAAGAATTCACCTGGTGATTCTTTTAAGACAAGTCTAAGCCAATACAGTTAAGATGGAATTCAATTTAAACTTGTAATCTGTACTCTGATTTTCCCTATCTCAAGTATTGTGTTAAAAGCCTTAAGGAGTTACCTGTCACTAATATTTTTCTTATTTCTTCTTAAGGATTTAATTAGATCAGACTCTGATGAACATGGTGACTGGGTCATTGGAGGAAATAATTTCTTAACAGCAAGATATGTCTTTCTTGGGGATCTTAAAACTAGAGTAGATTCTCATCATTCTGAAGTTTAGGGTGTATGAATGACTTTTCAAAGACCCATTCATGGCAGTGATTTCCTTTGAATATATTCCCAAAAAATAAAATTTTTTGAGCTTTGAAAAATCCATTAAAAAAAAAAGTTCCTGAAGAGAACATAACTTAATCTTTATAATATCCCCCTGCAGGGCACAGTTAACTCTAGGTCACACTGAATTTAATTACAGTGGCTCCTCATAAAACCATACAGCTTTCTTATGGTTTTCAGCACATACACCTTAGAATACGTACAAATGTTACATATATACTTTAAAAAAAAGAGAAAGAGAAAATTCAGAGAACCAAAACAGGCGTGCCTTAAAGTATTCCCTTTCCAGTCTGAAATTCCCTGATTCTATAACAGAGTTTGTTGTTTTTAATGCAGACAATAACAAGCTTGGTCTAGCTTTGCCTAAGTTGCAACACCCAGTGAGAAACAAGCAAACACACAAAACACAAAGATAAAACACTCTAGAGCATCCATGTTTCTCCAGGCAATTTAGAAATGAGTATCTTTTCTCTCCTTTTCACTTCTGAAAAAGAAAAATAATCTTGTATAATTACACTGATCGTTGTTTCAGTGAATCTCAGTTGAAAAATCTGTGACATTCTCATTTCCCCCATTCCAGTGTAATTTCTATGTACAGATTGTTTCATTATTTCACCCTTTCTTAAAATATGCTTTTATAATCTAGTCTACAGAGTTGCCATTCTACCACATTACCTTCGAGAAGCCACTCAATAGCCACGTTTCGTAACAAGTTATATAGGCACAGAGGGGAATGTCTTGCACCAGCTGGTTCTGAAGGTCTAGTTTATAACTGCGCAAAAATGGGAGGTGTGGGATGAAAGGTACTATTATGTTATTACCATGAATGTACAATTACTGTAAATATTCTGGCAACCCAGGCCTGAAAGAATCTATTAGGTTAACATTATGCATTCTTTGGGTTTTGAGGTTTCTGAAACTCATCCATCTTTCAGTGCCAATGACATTTATAAATACCACAAAGCCTGACCAGGCAGCTTTGTTTCATTTCTCTGCCTCTCCCTTTCCCTTTTCCTGTCCTGCCATCTTTATCTAGTCTCTGTAACCAGTCGAGGCTTGGTTCATTATCATTTGAAAAATAGTATTGAAGTGTTCCTACACAATCCATTTGTAATTAATAGAAAATGACTTGATGGGGCTGTCTGATTCCCGCTGGTAGGAAAAAGCATGAGTTATGGCTAATGGAGGTTTTCCATCTCCTCGGTGGCAATGTGTGGCAAAAGGACTGTAAATGTAGATGGTCTGTGTAATGAATTGCAGCATTCAAGACCAATGTGGGGAAAACAGCAGACTTTCACCTTGAAGGATGTTCTGTAGGACAAGATCACTGATATCACTCCTCAATTTTTCATATTATTTAAAAACATTTTTTTGGCCTTTCTATTGCTCTCAACAGCTTTTTAATGTAGGTAAATGAACTAAGTGAGCAGTGGCTTTAAGAGAGAGATCTGAACAGCTCTGAATGGAGCATTTGGTTTTGAAACAACTTTGGCTGCACTCTGTTTTGTCTCACAAGAGTCTTCTAAGCGTGTTACCATAGACTCATGTGTGTTTTATCTAACACCGTGCAAAGCATTTTCTTAAAATGTAAAGTCTTGGGAGTCTTGGGAACATTTTGCCTATTGGCTAGAAGACTAAATGATAACCAACTCAAAAGATCATTATGATAGCATGAAAAAAATATTGTGCATTGAAAAACACAAAGCCATTCATTAGGTCAGACAGAGTAGGACCATGAGGGTAAAGACAGATGGGTTGAATTGCAGTCACACACTGATGCTTGACATTTCATGCTTTCCTTTTTTACATTTCTCCCCTTTCCTTCCCTGTCTCCCTCCATCTCTTTTGCCTCTACTTCTTTTCTTCTAGAAATACTTATTAAGACTGTCCTATGTGTTAGACTTGTATTGGTGAGAAAATAATTAACAGGGCCTAAACCCACAAACTTTAGGTCTAATGGTGGAGAGACAAACAACGGCTCTACCGAATGCATAATTGCCAAGCAAGATAAAAGCTCTGAATGAAAGAAAGAGCCAGCTCTATAATAGAGTTAAGCAGGAAACTGAACACTGAAAATTTGGAGGGTTTGACATCTTGCAGTCAAGAAGCCTTGTATGTAGGCAACATTGGAGTTGGAATATGAGAAATTGGAGTTGACTACACCAAAGGAGGGTGGAGGAAGAAGTAGCTTATACAAAGCCTCAGCAGCGGGGGAGGGCTATACAAACTTGGGTAGTAGCTGAGAGTAAAATGACGATCACTTGCAACGAGGTGGTATAAGATAGATGAAAAAGTGCTAATCATAATGGAAATGCAGATCAAACCATGAGGAGGTATCACCTTACACCTAGTAGGATGGTTGTCATAAAAGAAAAAAAAAGATATGTGTTGGTAAGTAAGTAGAAAGCTGGAACACCTGTGCCCGGTTAGGGGGGATGGGAAATGGTGCAGGCCTTTTGGAAAACAATACAGGGGATTCTTCACAAAATTAAAAATAGAACTACCGGTGACCCCGCAATCGCCCTTGTGGGCATATACTCAAAATAATTGAAATCAACATCTCAAGTAGATATCTGAACACCCCTGCTTACTGAAGCACTATTCACAATAGCCAAGGTATGAAAACAACCTAAATGTCCATTGATGGATGAAAGGATAAAGAAAAATGTGGTATCTAGGTACAATGGAATACTATTCAACCTTTAAAAAAAAAAAGGCAAACCCTACCATTTGCAGCAACATAGATGCTAGATGACTCTAGGGACATTTTGTTAAGTGAAATAATCCAGTCACAGAAGGACAATTATTACATGATTTCAATTACATTAGATAAAGCATTTTTTCACAGAAATTGAATTTATAATGGATTTCCCAAAGTTGACATGCAATTAGATTCTGTTAGTAGATAATGCAACTTGTTTGATAACACATGAATAATAAAGTAGTTTTATCACCTTAACATTTAATAATTTTGGATTAAATTCTGCTTTTAAGTAATTTCTTTTATATTTACGTCCTGGGTATCTTCTGCTTGCCCTTCCAGATAACACTCTCCACCCTTCTCCACCTATGCCCAAATGATCTTTGTAGAGTATGTCAACATTTGCACCTGATCTCTGGCTTTAACTTGGGTTGAACAATTAGGGGGTGGAGAGGAAAGTGAGGTAGGTGTCATTATCCCTCCAGCCCTTCCCTGAGGGGTCACCATAGCCTGGTGGTGCCCAGTACAGTGCATAGCAGACAGCCCTTTGCACAGCTCTCTCCATCTTCATTCACTTCTTTCAGCCTAGAGTTGGAAACAGAGCCCCCATACATTACAATATCTCTTGTATTTTCCCTACACTATGGCCACACCATTGAAAATAGTCTTATTATTACACTCTCGCCATGGTATCCCAATTTAATTGTATTATTTTCTGTTGATATCCTGATTAATATGGGTTATATTATTATGGTTTAAATGTTCATGAAGATTTATGAAGATTCCTTAAAAGTCTCCACAAATTTGTATATAGACATATATGACTAGATTTGAATATATATAGTATATCCATGTAAATTGGAATAAGTGCATAGATATAGTACTTTATACCCAAAATTCTAAATAAAAACAAAGCATAAACTGGGAGAAAACGTTTGTAACTCCTTAGCTCATTCTAGGTGTCAGCACAGGCTTTGCATGGACTCTTAACATGAGAGATATTGGCAGAATGATGAAAAATTAGAACTCTCTCGTGAGCTTCTTTAGTGCAGTTAAGTCCCTTGTCTTATGACCAACAGAGTCAACCCATTCCCTAAAGCACGGGTTTATTATCATTTAGTTCAATCTCCAGCTTCTTTGAAGACTGAAAAATACCTCTCAGATACTTTATTACACAAGCATTCTGCCTAGCAACCTGTCTCAAGTTTTACTCTCTCCATTCTCATAGGATGCACTGCTGAGACCAGATGGTATTTGCGGTTGTGGGCAACTCTGTAAGTGGAGATGGGCACAGACTCCACATTCAGACAAACTCCGGTTCAAATCTCATCTCGGCTGATTCTCAGATCTGTGATTATGGGTAAACTCCTTAACCTTTTTGAGCCTCGGTTCTTGATCTGTGCAATGAGGTTAATATTATCTCTTCTTAAACATTTGATAATAATTTAATGAGATAATATAACGTGCACAGGCCAATGCTTATATAGAGGGTTTTTTGGTTGTTCTTTTGTTTTTTAATCCATTTGAATTTCTGGTGTGGAAAACAGTCAAAATGAGAGAAGTTAAACACATACCATACAAGAAGCAATTTGACACACATATGTTAAACCACTTTACAGGGTAGTGTTATTAGATTGAAATAGCTAGAAATCGTTGCTACAATGGGTTTGTTCCCCTGTTGATTAGTAGTCCTCCCTTTATCTTCTTTTTAATCTTTATTTCAGTGGCATCTTATTTTTTTTCACCCATCTTTCCATGTAATGGCTCCCTGGGAAACCTAGCCTGAGGTGACATGTATCTGATGCTCAGTAATATATGGTGAATTACATAGGTGAGGCATCGGCTTTGTTTTTTGTCCCAGTGACATCTACCACTTATATTACAATGTTTCTAGGGGCACCTCAAATATGTTTTACATACTATAATTCACCAAGAGCTTCAGTTTCCTCAGAAAACAGGTAAATGTTTCTTGACAGTAGATTCGACTACAATGCAAAAACAAAACAAAACAAAACAAAACAAAAACCCACCCCACAAAAAAAACAAAAAAGTCAACTGCTATTCTGAACTATCACAAAAAGAAATTAATTAACTTCAGGATGCCCCCTTTCTCATTCATCTTCCTTAATAATACTAACAGTATTTCCATTTAAGGATAATGCAAACTATATGTCATTTACACTGGAAAAAAGTAATTCTAAGAGAGAACATCAGGAAATCAGTTAAATATAGTGATAGGTAAATTAAATATTTATGTCAAAGTGTTTTAAATATTAAGGTGGCATAATCTTAGACTCATAGTTCTAAATTCAGGGTATTTAAATGGCCCTCAAAGTTTCTACAAAGGAGGACTTTTAAATTCAGTCCTTTAAAAGATCTTGAATGGCCCGATAAAAATCAGAAAGCAAGCCAATTCCCACCATGTCTGATGTGAGCTCCCATTTTGTGTGCTAGATGACTTAATGGAAGCCTGGGGCAGATCGGTTTACTGTAGCACAAGGTGTCTCTGTCCTAGGGTTTGTGTACCTGCATTAGCGGTAAGTCCAGTCATATATTACACACCTACTTTGGCTGTAACTGGAGACAGCTGATGTACAATAGCGCTGAAAGAAGTGTCCTTTTTCAGCCAGGGAACTTGTAACAGATCCTGCCTCGTCTACCGTTGCCACATAAAGTATTCCCATTCCGTCCTTTCCTAAAAGTGCTCGAGGGACTGAAGGTGAGAAAGTAGAGCAGAATAGAATGTGTATGTCTGAGAGAGTCTGGTCACTCCACATTCTAAATGTGATGTAACCTAAATCCTGAATGTTTTCATTTTTATTTTTTTAAATTGGCAACTTGAATGAAATTTATTTTTTAAGTGTATTTAGGAATTTTCACTGGTTTCTTTTCCTCAAGAAACTAAGATGTTTCAAAGACTCAATGAATCAAATATCAGCATTTGATAAAATTCATCTTGCTGATAGAAAGGAAAGGAGAGAACAAACGAGAGAATGTTAGCATTTTCTCTTTTGCTGACAAAAGTATAACAAAAGTCATCTGCACAAATTCATGGACTATGAGAACCACTAAGATGGGTCTGCAAAATGTTTTTCCAATTTGATGAGACATCGTGTTGTGAGGGTCTGAATATTAAACATGAAAGAGAGTGGTGGGACTTTCTCCTCTGATGGGAGGCAGGGGGCTGGGAAAATGTTGCAGCCCTCCTTGGTGACCACCAACCCGATTTCCTTTCCACCAAGGGGGCTGAAGATCAGGGAGAGGGAAAAAGGCAAATCAGATAGCTCTTGGCTTAAGTAGTATTTCTGTAATGATTTGTGGGCTTCAATTTTCCATGGTTCTCCTTCTCAAAGACATTAAACAGCTACTCTTTAATCTTTTCTGGGGCAGCTTTAATCTCTCCCCACTTAGCCATTTCTAAATTGGGGATAACAGCAATACCATGAGGATTAACTGAGCATATTTGTAGGTACTTGACAATCACTAAGGTTGTCTTTTTTCTTCTTTTTAATGTTATTTCAAAATTGCATCTCATCTTTTATGGATTGGCTCGAATTAACTTCCCCTTAATCACAAGCTATTTATGAAGAGAAGAGAAACGACTCCAGTGCTTTGGAATAGTGGCTGTGGAAAAGTATTTTATTAAATGACTTCCTACTATCTTGAAAGACCGTGTCTCACAGCAAAGTTTGGAGAAAGAGAAAGAGAAAAAAGGAATGGATTATATTTTAGTTGGTCTAATAATAAGAAGAGAGTATATCCATGAGAAGACAGATTTCTAAAGATCCTGAGCTCATAGGCTACTATGAATGACTGACATTTATATTTCCATGATATGCCTATCAGCCTACCACCAAGTTGGTTGTTATTTTTAGCTAATTCTTTTATGCAGAATGTTTGCAAGCCCCCAAGGATTTCACAGGGATGCTTTGGCCCTCAGCCCTTCAACTAGTAATATTCTTAGAGCCTTTACTCCCAGAGATTAGCTTACTGAGCCTACTCTACTATTGAATCTACCTGTTACAGAAACATCACCGACAGCCTTAAGGCACACAGTTGTTCAAAACACTAGTTAACACTGGGAAAATAGGAGTCGATCACTTTACAAAAAACATTCTTCATCTTAGGAACACATTCAGTTACCCACATAGTCCCTTAATTCGTGAGCTCTTGATTCAGTTGGCAGTTGCCACAACCCTAGTCAGGCATGTGACGGCTACATAGAGTGAAGCTTACCTCTCCGGCACGGGTAATGAACTCAGCTTTGAAGATCATGTCAGCACTACCATGTGATTATTTTTTATTATAAATAAAATTTCTAAGACATCAATTTCATTTTTTCAGACAGGTTGTTGATAATAGTGGCTCTAACCAATCCCCCTCACTGCTCCAGCCCCCATCACTGTCCATTACTTAAAATGATCTATAATCCACTGCTGCCTGGGAGACCACACAGGATGGAGCTGCCAGGGGTCTTGATTCTGCCTCTGGCTCTGAGCAAGGCTCCCAAGCTCCCCGACCCTAGTTCCTTCATCAAAGTTTCCTTCTAGTCCTTACATCTTGAATTCATAGGAACGAATTGTGGAACTGAGTCCCAGAAATGAATCATATTGTGGTGATTTTCTTATTTTTTTCTAGAACCTGTCACGATCTGTTTTTTATTATGAGTGATATAACATTTCTGCTGCTTTCCTTCTTCTTCTTTCATTCGTAATTAATGACAGCTATTGACCTTCTCTTTCCTCCATCAATATAGTTGTTTATCATTTTGTCTCCATTGTTTCTCAGAATAATATATAGACTTTCTGTATTTGTTAACATCTGGTAAATTGTTATATCTTCAAGAGTACTTTATGGATTAGAAAGTGAGTTCACACAGCTTTTCCTTTAAAAATAGATATCCTCATATGAAATAGATATTATTATCATTTATAGATCAGGAAAGAAATGTCTATGAAGTAAACTGCTTAGAGCTTCAAGCTAGCCAATTGAGGGAACTGAAACTTAAAATTCCTATTATATGACTCCCAAATCAAGGACTTAGAAAGTGAAATTCGATGCCTTGGTTGAAGCTTTCTAACTAAGGACAAGAGGTGTTTGGGAAAGCTGATTAGTCTCTCAGAGCTTCAGTTTTCCCCTATGTAAAATGACAACCATCACAGCTAACTCTCAGGGAGGCTGTGAGGATTAAAGGAAATGACCTTTTGATTGGGGTGCTTAACAGAACCTCTAACAGATGCTAAGTATATACTTAATAAAGTCAAGCCTCCTTTCCTATATCCTTCCATACTCTTGGTAGGCTCTATTCTGGCCAACCTGGATCTCCTTGACTTAAGGAGTTAGTACAGTATGTCCTGCATCCTTTCCTGAGTAGCTTATTCTTACAGATCAGTGCTAATGCCTTTTTATGTAAGCCTTCTTATAAAACATTTATGAAGCTTCAGTTGAGACCTGATTGAATGAATACTTATTTCCATGGTGATGATTACTGTGGAATGTAGACTTAACAACACATCACATTTATAAATAAAAAAGCCACAAAAGGAGAAAAAAAACCTCTCCACTACCTTTTCCTTTAGATATGGCATTAGGGCTCTAAACTAAGCTTCTTAAATTATATTTAAAAAATTATATTTTAAAAAGCCAAGAAGGAAAAAAAAAATCTCTTATTTTCTTAGATAATTTCCTAAATTCTTAAAGCAACTGATTCTCAGGACAAGAATTTCAAACAGAAGCTCAATCGAGAAATTTTCATCTATTAAAAAAAAAGAAAAGAAATTTTCATCTATTAATTCATTCCTTTGTAAGTTGTAGTATCCCACTGGAATGGAAACAGCACAAATGAAGCGACTTGGTTGGTGTTGTTCTTTATCTCTGGAGCCTAGAGCAAAGCCACAAATCTAGTGGGTCTCAATAAATATTTGTGAAATGAAAGAATGAATGAAATGAATGTGTGAATGGGCTGAGCACTTCTGTGTTGAGGAGAGATGTGAAGAGGTATTGAAGATGCTGTCCTGCCCTCATGCAGCTTGCTGTCCACCTCAGGAGACATGGCTGACCAAGAAGAGAGGACCAGTACTTCCCATGAGCATAGGGGTGGTGTCCCTGAATGGCTAGGGCAAGTATGTACCTTAGGAATTCAAGGAAGCAAAGGTTCATTGTCAAAATGAAAAAAATCACTGCTCCTGCTATAGTAATCAGTGTGACAAGGCTTCTAAATGGATGCACATGGTGTTAAACTAATGGCTCTATTCATGACCCAAAGATGCCACCACTTTAGTTTACATGAATGATAAAACAAACACAAAAGGGAAAACAAAAACAAAAACAAAACTTGCCATGATATAAAAACATGGTTCTACTTGCATTTATGAAATTCTAATTGTCTTATTATTAGTTTAATTTTCTGGTACACTGTGTGATTTGCTGAGTCCCCCTTTGGACTTTCTCCAAAAGCAGTAATTACACTTTCTGAGAATTAATACATCTTCTAATGTCACCTGTCCTTAAATATGTACACATACAGGAGGGTTTAACATTAATAAACACAAGGTCTTAAAGCTCTAGCCCCAGCTATAGAGTAGGATATGGTGGGTGGTCAGAATTCAGATTTGTACAAGAAAAGTATATACTTTAAAAAATAGAACACTGTTACTAAATTTAAAGATGAAAGTAGTCAATGGATAATTGGAAGACAGAAATGTACATTTTTAGATGCATAACCCTATTCAGAGATTACCACTGTAATTACTTCTGTTGCATTCTTAAAATCATAGTCACCTATTCAGAATTGGTATACAATATGTATATTTGTCAATATATATTTGAAAAGTATGCATTTTACCAATATATTATGAAAAATTTTAAATGTCAACATTATTTACCCATTTTACACTTATCTCTGAGTGATGATTGTCAGGCTCTATACTGTATCTGTAAGCTCAGGGTAGATAGTCCGGGGGAAAAAACAGATTTGGCTCCATCCTCATAGGGTTCAGATCTAATGAATGAAGTAGATCATAATCTCCACTGATACTTTCTTTACTAAATGTACAAGCAATACTGAGTCCCAATGCAGGTTATGTGGTATTATAAGAAAGAACAAACTGGGTACCTAATGCCCCCAAATATCACAAAGCACAGAAGCTTCCTCTGACAAAACAGGATTTAAGCTGGGAAGTCGAAGATAAGAAAGCAATTCCTTGATGGAAAAGAGAAGTGGGAGGGGAGGATCCAGGAACGCAGAACAACATACAGGAAGATTTTGAAGAACGGACAAGACGTGCTGGAATGCAGATGGTGAGATGGAGAGTGGTATGAAATGGGGTTGGAGAGCCAGGCATGGACTGCCTTACTCTGGAGTGTGTGCCTCCTGTGGGATTTTGTGGGAGGCAAATGGAGGATCATGGATGGCTTTAAGCACAAGAGTGGGTGTGATCTGATTGACCTTTTAAAAATGATTATCCTCGCTGCAATGTCAAGAGGGTATTGGTAAGAGACTACATCATAGTTTCTGGGGAAGAAGTCACAGTGTCTTGGACTGGGTGGTAGTCGTGGAGTTAGAGAAAAGTGGATGAATTCAGAATAGGTCTTGGAGGTGGTGCCTTGGTTCCTGCAGGATTTGCTGTGGTACTGGGTGTGGGAGATGACCAGGAAGGGAGGGACAATTTTTAGGTTCCTGGCATGATCATTTCAGGGGTGGTGGCAATATTTACTCACTTATAGTTTGGTTGGAAAGAATTTAGTTTTGGACATGTTGAGTTTGAAATATCTACATGACATTTGTTATAACCACACAATTTCTAGTATGTGAGTCAATTTTTAAAAATGTGTTTGTTAATTTTAGAGCAGAGTTTGCTTCTATTTTATATTAGTTTAGTTTAAATATCTAGTGACCATCCTTATAGATTTAATCTTTGTCCATATCTCTGTTTCCTTACGAAACATGCTAGCTTAACTGGTACATTTAAAAGCTTTTTGATGTATCACAAGGATTTTTCTCTATTTCTAACTGGGACACTTCTACAGTCACTTTTGGGTACGATATGGGCTCTCCTTACAGACTCACCTATTGCTGACTGTGACATTAACTCTATCAGTGAGACCTCATCACAAATAAAGTAATCTTCAAACAGCAGAGAAAATTGGGGGGAGGACCTCTATGCAAGCCCTAACGCCAGGAAAAGTCTAATAGACATGCTTATACAGTTTCTTTCCTTCCTTTCATTGAATCTGTCCTGCTATTTCAAAATCATGTTAATTTATGTTCATACACACACACACATGGCTATTTGTTTAGTTTTTTTAACTTATTTTAAAAACATTTCTGAGCGCTCAATACTTAACTAAAGCCTCCCAATTAAGTAAAACATCCATCAAAATTCCATTTTATGGGCTCCACACTCAGCACAGAGTCTGCTTAAGACTCTCTCTCTCCCTCTCCCCTGCCACTCTCTCTCTAAAATAAATAAATAAATCTTTTTAAAAATTCCATTATGCCTTAATTTTAAAAGCTACACTTATTTGTTAGAAAATAAAAATCAAATTACCCCTATTGATTGAATAAAGTTAAGGTTATGTGTCATTTCTATTTTTTTTCCTTTAGACTGTTTTAATTCAGTGAGTAGTTAATCTTTTCCCCCAAATGTGTCTTGATTAATTTTAACCTAGCTCTTCTTTCCAAAGCCATTTTGTGTACTGTTCTTACACTCTAAACACTGAAGGAATATATAATTCCTTTCATTTTTATCACCAAACGACACTGAAGTTGATCCATTTTACTGGATATGCTCTCTTCTCAGTTTAATATGAATTTGTCTCTCCTTTTCTATTTTCTGAAAAATATTCATATTTCTAGTTAATTCTTTTTTATGCTTTCCCTTTGCTTTTATTGAAAAGAGTTTAGCTCTTTTGAGATATGACATATGAAGACACCCTTTGATTCATTGAAGGTCAGAAGAAATGAAGAAAAACTTCCTTCCTTTTCCAATCCCATGACCAAAGAGAAAAAACCATGTAGATAAGTTGACAGGATTTTGGGAGAGCGAGACATATAGGGTCTGAGAAAGTACATCATTTATCCCAGTGGCTCATGGATTCCATTTAAAAGAATGTTCTTTCCTCTTGTCTTCTGGGATCAGTCCGCTGTTTACAGGTATGGCATGCTAGGAAGTCGTGGGCAGGACAGTGAAGTTGAGGCTGCATACCCTCGTGCAGGCGTTTAAACCCCCTTTAAGAAAAACACCGAAGTGCTGACCAAACTGAAACCTGCTGCCATTCAAGCCTCTAGTTTGTAACTCTAAGGTTTATCATAATTATAGTGATTTTCTTTTGAACATAAACATTTAAATGAAGTCTTTTCCTTCCTATAAAAGGAAAGAAATGATGCTTAAAACAGTAGTTTGGAAACTTCAGTTTACATAAGAGTCCTACGAGAAGCTTGTTACAAAGTTGGGTTCCAGAGCACCAGGATCTGATCACCTTATCTTTTTTTTTTTAATTAAGATATAGTTGACACATGATATTATGTGTAGGTGTACAACTTACTGATTCAACAATTCTGTATGCTATGCTGTGCTCTCTACAGGTGTGGCTACCATCTGTCACCATACAATGCTACTAAAGTACCATTGATTTTATTTCCTCTGCTGTTCCTTTCATCCCCGTGAATTACTGATTCCATTACTGGAAGCCTGTGTCTCCCACTCCCCCTCACTTATGTTTCCTATCCCTTCACCCTCTGGCAACCATCAGTTTGTTCTCTCTATTCATGGGTCTATTTTTGCTTGTTGTTTGTTCGTTTCTTTCACTTTTTAGATTCCACATGTAAGTAAAACCAGATTTGTCTATCTCTATCTGACTTTTTTCACTTAGCATAATACCCTCCAGGCCTATCTGTGTTGTCACGAATGGCAAGATCTCATTCTTTTATTTCTGTTGTATATATATACCACATCTTCTTTATCCATTTATCTATCGATGGATGATATTTGGGTTGCTTCCATATCATGACTATTAAAAATAA